>JAJHUR010109442.1:0-18897 GCA_027495735.1 Lutjanus campechanus | reverse complement strand
CCGTAAGTCTGACGTGACCTTTTAAAAAAAAAAAAAAACAGAGAGAGAGAGAGATACTGAGCGAGAGACCTTGACGGGAAGAGGACCGTCACACAATGTTGAGGACAGAAAGAGAAGAGACAAAAGGACTGTGACTTGATATGATAGTTGTCCAAGAGAAGTGTCTGTGTGTGACATCTACATGCAGATCTGCAGAAATGCAGAGACCTCAAACCTGCAGATAAAGCCTGTCTGGTCAAAGATAGCATCATGCGGCTAGAGACAACAGACACGCACAAACGCCTACACAATCAGGTCGAGCTGCATCTCTCATATTAGAGTTAGCGTGTCGATCTTAACCAAAGTGAGGTTTGTGTCTCCTGTTTCAACATTCATCATAAAATCCCCACTTTTTTTCTTTTTTTTTTCGATCAGATGTTTTGTTGTTTTTTTTTGTGTTTCTTTGTGTCACAAGTCCTGCAGCAAAACACTGAAGGGCTTCCTCCTGACTTGACATTTCTCCAAAAACTGAGAAAAAACTCACAGAAGTTGATCTGAAACTCTGAAGTGAGGTCTTTTATGTGCTTTCAGTATGAGGCCAGCAACCCTGCGCGCGCGACACACACACACCCACACACACATAATCACAGAGGAGTGCACATGAGGTGACACGGCAGCAGTGTTGGAACATATAGACACATATAGTCCCACCCTGATATACTATAAACTGAGCAAAGCTGACAGCAGCAGGCCTGTTTGTAGATTCCTCACACACACACACATATTCATGGGCGATCTGGCAGCCAGTTGAGCTGTTCTGCAGATGTGTGAAAGGTCAAAGCAGATGAGGAGAAAAATGTGAAGAGGTGACAGAAAGAACAGAGGAGCTTTCTGTGACGCAGGAACGAGATCTGAAACACCGAGTTTGCAAAGCTGGACCAAATTTGGTTTTTACAAGCTTCTTGTCACTCATGTTACGTCATGACTAATAATAATAATAATACTTTTCTGAAGATAGAAAAATCTTGAGACACTGAAACTCTTGACTGAAACAACCCAGATCAATTCTGTCAATGTGTTAGTATTGTGTTGTGTCAACCTACAACACTTAGAACTGCAATTTTAGAAATACAAGTCATTTTACGAGTCATAAAGAGCACTGCTAAACCTGCAAAAACGATTGTCTAATGTCTTCTGGATAGGGATGTCATCAAGGTTAATTTATCTTGGGCTTGGGGACGACACATTTATGATAGAAAGCCTGCATCACAAAGTGGAGTTTGAAAGACCGAGGCATTTATCATTCAGAGAGGAACCCTTGCAATTATGGGATCCAGTGTTTTTTGGAGCACGACACATGCTAGGGACTAAAAGACAGGATATGTGGGAAGATTGATTGTGCTGCAAGCACCTGTAAAGCTGATTTTAAAACATGTTTTATTGTTCATTCCGCATAAAAACAAATTCTACACAGTGCTTGTGACTCCACCGGCAGCACCTTGGTGTCCCAGAAGCGGCTCTCCGCTCTGCTTCAAATGCACGCCGAGTCTAGTTCTGACAGAAAAGTCCGAAAAAGTCAGACGCAGAAAAGGCAGAGAGAATCCGGTCAAAATAAACTTCAAAATAAAAGACACCATGCAGACTCATGATCATAAAGTCAGACAGAAAAGAAACAATTTAACTGCGTAACCTGATATTTTCATCACACTGTTGACAAGAAAGTGACATGCGTTTTCTTGAAATGTAAAAATATTCTTTGAAAGTTGCAACCAATTGATCTGCTGTCCAAAAAAAAAATGTAGAAAATGACCATTGTCCTGTTTTTAAAAACACATTTTGATGAACGATAGCAGGAAGTGCTAAGCTCACTGACAAGCACATTGCATCTCCTGTGACTGCTTCATCAGAAAAAGTCCACTCTTGTTTCTCCAGTTAAATGAGTTTAACACGAAGCTCCAGCAGTAGGAAATATTAGTTTTGCATTAGCAGCAATCTCAGAACCCACATGTAGATATCTGTTTATAAAGATTACCTAATACACTAGTTCTCTGGGAATCTCGCCACAAACACCCAGCTCACACTGCACTTATATAAATATTTCAGTGCTTAAATCAGTGGGCAAAAGGCCGTTGTGTTACCTCATTTATTTAAATGAAAATCTTTGAGATTGTTACTTTAATGCATCGGGTTTCATACCTCGACAAAACTGAGGCCCAACTTGATGTACTCTTGGTTTTGTTACTATCGAAGTGAGCACAAATAAAGCTAAAATTTTGTACAAGAAAGTGCTACAGCTACCTGTCAACATGCTCAAACACACCAACCCACAGTTAGCACAGTAATTACCTCTGTATGTTGCACATCTCAGCTATAATAATAAAATAACAGCTACTGAAAAAGCAGTCAGAGTGAGGGTTTTATTCTCCTCTATACAAACTTTATGACCAGGATTTGGGCAAAGTCTTCTGCACACAAGCTCTCACACACTGACTGTCAATATGTGAACAGCGTGTTTTGGATATTCCAAGGAGGAAGTGTCGAAACATATTAAAGAAGCAAATGTTGACAGCATTGAAAACAGTACCATGTACTGTGTGCAGTGTGTGTGTCTGTCTGTGTGTGTGTGTGTGTGTGTACCATGCTTCTTTTTCCAATGAGTTCACCCAGAGTTTAATGAGAAAGACAGAAGTTTGTCGTCGCCCTTTCCCTTTCTGTTTTTCTTCCCTCATTCTGTCTGAACTGGGGAGGTGAGGGGGGGGGGCTAAGTGAGGAAATTTACCTCAGAATGTAATCCAGTTACTTTTACAGAACTTTCCTGTCCAGAGAGTAGTCCAGCAGCAGCAGCAGGTGGGGAAATAAAGAAAATAAAACAGGGGATAAAGAGGGATGATGGGGATAAAGAGCAGCGCAGAAGTGAGGGGAACAGTCTGTACCTGTTATGCAAGCCAACCAGACACAGACAGGTTCATCCAGCCAGCATTCATCATGTCAGCATCTTTTTCATCTCTTTTCCCCCGTCTTAAAGTCCCTTTCTTCTCGCTCTTTCGCCATCCTCCGCTCAGGATAAACAGCCACATGTTCCCCCTTCCCCTGCAGCATTCTTCAACACGTCAATTAGCTGTTTTCCCCCTCTTTCCATCTCGTATTCCTGCCCTCGTCTCACGGTATCTCTCTGCAGTTAAAATGCACGGCGTGTCCGACACAAACCAGCCGCCATTAACTGTCGCCAGAGCAACCCGAACAACAGTACTGATGCAGAAAAGGGGAGAAAGGAAGGAAGAAAGACAAGAAAAGAAAGAAAGTCTTTGTTTCTGGTTTTTGAGGCTCGACTTTAACGGTGCGATTAAGTGGTTGGAAACGGACTGAAACAACAAAAACAGAGCGTGGCAGAGGGAGGGAAGTGGAGGATGAGGTCAGACTGTTTTACTGTCCCGTTCGGTCCAGAACAGAACGCCTTTGAAAGACTAAAAAACTGCGTCTGATTGGCCCCTGATGGGACAAACACACTGAGGGGAAGTCGTCATGTAGCAATTAGTGGAGTTCTCTTGTGCACAGACCCACTGTGGAGAAGTATTTTTAGTTTTTGGAGCCATTTTTATTATTAGTTATATTTACAGACAGCACAGCTGTTTCTCACACATACATACACACACTGACACATTGCAGGGAATTGATTAGTTTCATATTTAGTTTATACATAGAAACATAAAGTATTCAAATAATATTATCTTGTGCAGGTTAAAGGGTAGCTGCGGTATTTCGACCTGGACCCTGTTTTCTCATGTGTTTGTGTCAAAGTGACTAGTGAGGACAATAATTTTGGACATTAATCCAGTACAGAGGGAGAGCGCTGCAGCTGGCAAACTAGGCTGCAACATAATCCCTTCAAGTACAGCCACTAAAAGTTTTTATTTCACACAGACAGGCTTAGATTGTTGTAACAAGGGTCTGACAACATTATGGAAAGGATCACTGCTGAGAGAGACTATTTTTAACGAGTGAGATTTGTTTTGTTTAACCAGAAACAGCTGTTTTATGACTCACAAGAATAACCAGGCTCCATTTGCAAAACTGCAGTTTTTACACTTTAATCATTATCTTCGTTCACACTCAACAGAAACAAAATAAAACCTGCTGCTTCACTGATGTCTGACCTCCTGATATTTTCACACCTAACGCCACGAAGAAAAGGTTTCTTTCCACCAAGCAACCAGAGTTGGTACTTGCTGGAACGGTGGTAAGATGAGCCGAGATGTTTCTGACGAGTTTTACTTTGTTTCTGTTGAGTCTGAATGAAAATAACGATGACATTGTTAAAATTACAGTTTTGCAAAGGGAGTCTGCTTAGTTTGGCAAGAGTAATAAAACAGCTGTTTTTGGTAAAACAAAATGCATCTTCAAATTCTTCATAATAAAAGTCGATCAATATTTTGCTGTCAAAAAGCCTTCATTATGAAGCTGCAAAACCAGGAAATGTTGGGTTTTCATCAACCGTAACTTAACACACCTGCTATATAACTGAAAGTGCAATCGAAACAGTAAAATAAGGTAGATACCGCAAAGTACAAACCGTGACGCAGAAGAGAAACTAAACCTCAAAACACAGAGATTCAGTTTGAGGCTACAAACGTACTGAGAGCTGAACACACAGAGACTTTTAAAAAATATCTTTCTCTCTGCTCTCCTGCACAGATGAGGTGATTCTCAGCTTCCCAGCGCACATTAGAAAAAAAGACAGGAAGTAAACTGGCAGCAGGAAACTGGTCAGTCACTTATTTTTAACGGCCTTCGCTGCGTTTAATGCATTTGTGCGCTAATTCTGGTGTGAAAATGGTATCACTGTTTTAAAAAAAGCAATTCTTTCCATGATGTTGTCAGACAGTTTCGCTTCTGCCAGCTGCAGCACCCTCCCTCAATACTGGACCAGTTTCAAAAGTTTATGTCTCCATTAGTCATTTCAACACAAAAACAGGGGCAAACAGGGTCTGAAGTTGCCCTTTAATGGCCACATGAGGACCATGTGACCCCATGACCCTTTTATGGCCCATTTATGTCTGTTTCCAAGACCCAGATCGGGTCTTTAAGTCCCATTTTTCATGCTTCCTCCAAACAGTAGCATCAATGTTTTTCATTCAGTGGATCCTAAGATGCACCCACATCGCGTTATCGTTTTCTGAGCTGAAAATGTTGTAAATCTCATCATGGGGAGTTCAAAATGATAAATCAGCCCAGAAAACACAAACATAAAAAAAAAAAGATCCGCTCCTTTTGTCAAAGTCCCAGCCTCAAAGACACTCCAAACCTGTCACATTGTCTCATATTACAGAGAAACACAAAAGCAGCAGTGCAAAAACATGTTTCCCAGTCACTTCATAAGCACGGCAGACATTTTATAAAACGAGAGCCAAGCCGCTCTCTCAGCTTGTTAAAGTGAGGCCTGCGGGCCGAGCTCGTTTTGGCAAATCCCGACGGTTTCTGTGTGTGTGTGTGTTCAAGTGAAGTGGCTGGTTCCAACCACACTGTGGATTGGTACTCCAATTATGGGTTTGACCATGCAAACACTCGCTCTCTCTTTCTCAAACACACACACACATACACACACACACACACACACAGAGGGTGGCCCTACAATAGTTGCACTCCATGTTTCAAAATGCAGCCGTAATGTGGTTTTCTCATAGCTGTGAGCTAATCCACTCCAAATGAATCGACTGTCTCAAATAATTATTCCAGTCCACAGACGGAAGAAATATGCTTAGTCCTTACAAAAACTGCAAGAATAAAAGCATCGACCAAGAGTTCGTTTTTCAGGCCTCATCCTTTCACCATTAAAGGAAATCATTTCTGTCCCTGTAGAAAAACAAAGCATGTCAAATATCTCCCAAGTTGTCGTAGATGATATCAGGTGATCTCAGCGGCGTCTGCTGGTGCCGACTGTACCACGAGTTAGCAGACGGAGCTTTCTGTTTCGACACTTTGCTGTACAGCTCCCTGCCGCCGCCTCCTCCTCCTCCTCCTCCTCCTCCTCCTCCTCCACCGCCGCCACCTCCTCCCCAAATATTGTTGTTATTGTTCATATTGCTGCCAGGACCCCCATGTTTCCCAGGAGGCAGCGGCACCGGATCCTTCCGAGTGAAACCGCTCCTGGGCGGCTTCGGGGCGGTGACGGGTTTGGGCCACCTCGGAATCGGAGGTTGCGGTGTGCCACGGCTCGGGCCCAGCTGCGGGGGAGAGTGTCTGTGGGGCTCTGGCATCTTTCCGTGGGAGGGGGTACTGTAATTCCCCTCCGATCCTGATGGGGAGGCCACCTGGCTGTGGGGCTCCAAGCGAGCCTCGTCGTAAATACTCATCCCTGGACTAGCGGACATGCTAGCGCCTCCTTTGGCGCAACCCTCCGGTTCATCGTATATGTGCTCCAGATGAGGACCAGGAGGTGACGGAGCCCCTTCTGTTTGACCTCCTGGGGGTCGCCTGTTACTGTTCACCCCCCTTCCTCCCCCTCGTCCTCCCCCTGGAGCCCCGTTTAGGTTCAGCGCGCTCGTTTTCTGGCTCAGCTCCAGGCTGATCCGGTCGTACACGTGCGAGTACAGGTCCGGGGGCTTCCAGTGGTTACTGCCTCCATGGTGATCCCCCTGGGCGCAACCTCCAGTCTCATCTCCTACGGGTCGGTGGCGTGGTGTGGGAACTGGAGGGGTGGATGGGTTGCAGATTTGGCTTTGAGCCTTGATGCTGTCCACTGGGTCGGAGTAGAGGCAGTCAGAGGCGCTCAGAGGCAGGCGAACTGAATCTGCTGGCTCTGAGTAAAGACCTGCCTGTTCGTCAGCGGAGGGAGGACCTTTTGCAGTCGCCTGCCCTTTTGGAGTCCTTGGAGGAGTCCCCCCTCCTCCCAAAATGGCTGGTGGTTCCGGTAAACTCCTTCCTTTGAGTCCTGTTCCTTGCCCCCATCCTCCTCCTCCATCGCCACCCTCTCTCTTCCCAAGCACGCCATCGGCAGAGCCCGGTTTGCTGCCACCTGAATCGCCGTCAGCCTCCCGACTGCTGCAGCTGCTGCTGTCTCCGCTTCCCGACGCCGTCACGCCACTAGGAACGGCGTTGCGTATGTGTTGCAGCGACGCAGGGCAGTCTGGGTCAAAGTTCATAGGGACGCTGAGGTGGCGCTCCTCAACAAGTGCCTTCTGCGACTGGATGGCCTGGTCCACCAGCGTGAAGATCTCGTTGCCTTGCTTGGTCTCGAAGGTGAAGTTACCGGGGCCTGAGTCGCAGCGTCGGCCCGCCTCGAAGGAAAACATCACCTAAAGAAAAGAAGGAACGAAAGAAAAGAAACAATGTTTGAATATACAGTATATTCAACAAAACGTGAACGCAATATTTTAGTTTTTCCTCCCATTTTTCAGTTAATTGATGTAAATAATCTAAGACTTGTTTTTGCTAAATATGCCTTTTTTTTTTTGGCATCACCCACCCTACTCTGAATGTCTGTCTTCATGGTGAAAATATCTTCTTATCTTCCTTATGATGTCCTCTGCCTCAACATTTTGGCTTTTTACGCTACAGGGTTTTCTGTTTCCCGGACAAGTTTTACATGTTGTAAGTGGTTAGTTACCAGTTGGCAAGTTACCTCGGAGATAAAACTGGATATGAAAGACCACAGTACCCTGTGCTTCTGAACACTGTCTTAACATGGAAAAATAGTGATATGGGGCAATGAATTTCACTGATTTTCCTATTATCAGACCACAAATGAGACAAGGATTAGGTTGGAGAAATCATAGAAGCAGCTGGAGCTGGATTACTTTACACAAGCACACAGTGTTTAAAAATGTATTCACTAATTTTGGTGAAATTGGATCATATTTTATGGAGAAAATATTTTCTGTTTTTCTCTGGGATGTCCTCTGGCTTGTCTGCCTCAACTTTTGGTTATTTACATATTTTCTTGAAGGACAAAGGTTTACTTGTTGTTAACAGTAGCTAACTTCTAGTTAGCACCATGCAGCTGACTATGCCTGGGCTGGCTAACTAGCGGTAGCCGTTAGCCGCTGTAGCAACAAGTAAAGATACCTGTTGGTCAGAAACTCTTTAAATTACTGAGTTGAGCAGCCAGAGGACATCAGAGAAAATCAAAAACCTGGACATTTTGCTCACAGGAGTTACTTCTGCATAATTCACCTCATTATTTTAGACTTTGGCCATGTTTAATAGGAACTTTGTAACATTTTATGCATGACAGAAAATAAGGAAAAGCATAAAACCTCATGCCCAAACCTTTGCAAGGCAGAGGTGCTCACTAACATGGATTTTTAACAAGCTTGCAAACAAAATCTGAGAAACTTGACCCTTTTGTGCGCATAGAGGAAGTCTTGGATCTTTTACTTCACCTCATAAAAAATGAAAGCAAGAACAAAAGTTTTGCATTTCTGTTTTTGCGGCGTGTATTTACAGTATGTGTGAAAGTGGAAGTTGAGTGTGTGAGAATAAATAAATAAAGACACGTCTGAATAAATGCCAAAACAGGACTGAAGTAATGGAAGCCAGTCGCAGTCTTTTCCAGTCATCACTCATTTATCTTTTTTTTTTTTTTTTTGGGCACAAAAAATAAATGCTTGCTTCCTTTTTCCACTGAATTTGTAGCTTTCAGTTTTCTTAGTACATTTTTTCTTGTTACTTAAAGTTGAATTCTATTTTAAAAACAGACATCTTCTTCCTCTGCTTTCTTTTTCACAAGAGAAAAGATCTACACATGTAGATAAATTAGGTTACATCCTCTTCTCGTCTTGTATGCGCAGTCTATGTGTCAGTGTAGACACATGCAAAAATAAACATGTAGAGAAACCAGACAGACCATTTAAAGGTCAAAGTCATTTTTAAATCCAGGTCTCGAGCTTTGAAACATCAATGTGACACAAAAACAACCGCAGACTCTTAAGCTAAATGTGGCCACAAGCACACTCGCTGCTTTTAAAGGTGTTATTTGCACTTCCTAACTGTCATCAATTGTCGCAGTGCAGGTCTAAATTTGATACACACGACTTCCTCCGCCTGTACTTTAATTTCTCGTCAGCACAGGCACCCACCCGGTCTCGCCCGTATCTCCTCAGCAGCTTGTAGGGCCACACCAGGACTTTCCTCTTGGTCTTCGGTTCCTTCAAGATTAAGATGTCATTTTCCGCTTTAAGCCAGTAGTTCCCCGTCAGCCCGCAGCGCTCTGAGGCCTCAGTACGTTGAATGGTTACCCAAAACTCGTTCACTGGAGGGGAGAAGACAGGAGAGGTGTTTTCGCTTATGGTGAACTTAAATTCTCCTTGCAACATTAGAGAAACCAGCATGAGTAGATTTTAAAAGTATCCAAACAAAACAATCCCTCCCCCTCCCCTTCAGGCCTCTCTGGACTTGAGTCTCATGACTTGGGAGTCTAGTGGGACTCAAGTCACAAAATTGGAGAGAACCATGAAGAGCAAACGTCATGGTACTGAGCTGAATGCTACCAAAGATATGTTGTTCATGTTCAAAATCTATGCAGTGGTCAACTAAAAAAATAAAACTGCAGCATGAAAAATGTTGGGGAGACCCAACTACTGTACATCCAACTTTGTTCGGCATTTGAAGTCTTGACTTTGGATTTGAGTGCAACGTCTTGACGCTTACTCATGACTTGCAAAACAGTTATCTCTGCCAAAAACACATGAACGCACTCTGCCTGACTACTGCTGGAGGACGAGTCCACGGCATTAATGAGAGGAGCAGAGTTCACTGATGTCATTGCTAATCGCATCCAACAACCTCGTGTCTCATTCTAGAAACTGAAAATAAAATACCTGATATTATAATGAACGTAAAGAATCACTACTGGGTGTTAGGATGAAGCGACTGAATGGATTACAGGCCTGTGTCCGCTGAAGGTACCATATTTTTTGCCCTTTTTTATCAGAGAATTTCATTTCATTGACTCTTGTCGGATTTTAGAGAGAATTTCACCAAATTTAACCAGTAATGCTTCTGAAATACATAACCTGCTCTAGCTTTAATCCCAGATGGTCATCAGTTCTGGAACATTTTCTTGCGATCATGAACTTATGTAAGACTTGACTGTTTTGTGTCCTTACCCTCCTCCCGGGAGTAGTAGATGAGGTTTTCAGACATTTGCAGGTCTTGCGGTCCTCCGTTTGAGTCTGCAGCGGTGCTGCAGCTGCCACTTCCTCCCTGTGGACACACAGAGACACACTGACAGTCAACCGGCTGAGAGGGACACCAAATTAGGATTCTCACAGTATGTTATGCCCGAGTGTTTACATGCAGTAGTTTTCTTTTCGGTTTATCTGCTGTACTTAATAGTGCAGGAACAAAAGAAGAGGAAACCTAGAGAAACTGAACTCAACTGAACTCAAAGAGTGACAGAAAGGAAACAGAGAAAGAATAAAGCAACAGAGAACTAAGCGGATGAAGTCTTCCTCCTGGAAACTCCCTCTGGTTTCCTCTCTGCAAATTTCTGTAATGTTTGTGTATGTGTGTGTGTGTGTGTGTGTGAGTGCACACAACAGAGGCTGTGGCCTGTATAGACACTCCAGGGGCATGTGGGAAATTTTGTAAAACTGACGTACATGCAAACAGAACAGAACTGCGCCAAAGTCCCAGCTGAAAACTAAATTTAAAGCAGCAGTTTTCCCACGATAATAAGGAGATTTTTTTTTCTTCTATAAATTTAATTTGGTCGGACAGTGAGAGAAAAAACACTTTTAGACGGAACAAAAGACAGACAGTCAACGCAGACACATAAAGGAAGCTCATACACATCCACCCACGTCTTAGTCACTCAACGAGAAGACTATTTGCTAAAGTAAACACTCTGTGGGTATTGTTCAGCCTGTTTTTTTACGCACTCACACATGAGAAGAGTTAAAGTGCAAAGATACCTGAAATGCGATGTCGCACATGGTATCCATCCATTCCTTGGCGGCGCTCTTCTCCGCGGCAAACACGTGCGTCTTGTCGTTGGTCTCCACACAGAACGCCGCCATGTTGTCTTTGGGACAGCTCTCCGTCAGCGCCGGCAGGATGGAGATGCACTCGGACAAGCGGATGATCTTCTTGTCGAGCTTCCTGGTTTTCTCGTTCGACCCGCCTCCCGAGCCTCCGCCGGTCACGCCCACTCCGCCCGAGGGCGAGTCGAAGAACTCGAGGCGGGCGATGCCGTTTTGGCTGGCGGGGTACAGTACGAACCAGTTCTTCTTCCATTTCTGATGAGTGGAAAAGGAGAAAAAGTTATAAAAGCTGCACTAAAGTTTAATATGAAAAAAGAACAAAAAATAAGGTGTATTGAAATGAGCAAAATCAAAAATGTAGTGAAATCAAATAAAATAGAATCTGTTATTCTCTCAGTATTTTCTTCTCTCTCAACCCCTGCCTACTTGCACACATTCAGCATGTATCCAAAGAAAAAACACAAACAAAATGACACGTAAACATCGACACAGCATAGCTGACCATTCTCTTTCTTATTAAAGAATTTGAAATATAAACATTGTCAGGGCATAAAATGAAGGATTTGTTGATCTTTACAATGTCATGGTCATAAAATATGTAAATATGTAAAAAATAAAAATCAAATTTATTGAGCATTTCAGCATCTTTCAGCTAATTGTTTTGGTTTTAGGGCCTGCAAATTCTCACTTTGCCAAACCCTCCCCTTCCAAGCGTGTAGGAGAACCTACGGTGGCCGTGAAACTCGCAGCTACTTCTACTACTTCTCAGCAAATAAAACAAGGTCACAAAAATATGATTCTAATTTCCAGGTGACTACACACTGATGGAAACATACATTTCTGCCATATTCCGCCAATAAACCCCTAAATCTTACACATTGGACCTTTACTGTTTTGTCTCACTCTCACTGCTCTCATCAGCGCCGTTTTCAGCAGCAGCAAGAAGCTAATTTCAGCAAAAGAGCTCTAAAAAAAAACACTCTACGCTTTCTGCTAAGCACTAAATAGCAGACAGACAAAGTTAGCGACTTGCTGGTGAACGCAGTGGAGCTAAAGTTGGTCTGTCTGCTAGATGTGCAAATCGGCAACTGTTCACCATATCACTTTTTAAGGTGAATATCAATATAAACCTTCTTTTGCACATTTGAATTTTTTAATCTAATGACTCAGACGCCTACATTGATTTCCGTTTTTAGTCACAGACGTGCAGTACAGATGTTCTGTTCTTCATAATTCAAGTGAAGAATCTGTGATGTTTGCACTTTTTAGTTTCGTCTGAACTTTTCTAGCTCTTTTAGCGTTAGCATTTTATGTAAGAGAGCTATTTCCGAATTAAAACTGAAAGTAGAAAAAAAATTTGTAAGGCCAGGTTGGAAGGGGATGGAACTTTTTATTTTTATTTTATTTTTATTTTTTTGCAACACACATCTGTCCAGTCACATCTGTCTGGTGAAGGAGCGATTTGCATGCGGTTTGTACAGATAGCGATTGGGGAAACACAAAATGCAGAGTTGGCCACAAATAATTAAAAACTGATGAACAGTGAAGTGGGGGGAAGGTTAACATTTGAAGTCCGCCGAAGATGTGAGTCAAAATGATATTTCCGGGTCTTTTTCTTACTTCTGCTCTCTACTCCACTGACTGAGGCTTCATGTAGGCGGCATGCGGTGATAAATCTAATGCAGTTTGACTCAGACCTGTGGCACACACCATTCTTTCCTGTACTATCAATCGGCAGCAGCGGACCACAGTTATTACTCACCACTGCCTTTAGAGAAAAGAACAGTGCCCCCCACCAAAATCAAAGCAGGTACTGAGCTGGTTTTTCACAGTTTGACCTCAATGAGTAAAGGTTTAGTGTGACAGCTTCAAGTGGGAGTCAAACAAGGACAACATGTGCATCCAAAAACAGATCTGACCGCAAAATACCGACAGGATGAGCAAATACAAGGATGTCAGCTTCAATATGTCAAAGTATAACTTCAATTATATCTGATTTAGATAAATCCAAATACACAGATTATTAGTTGAGGATGCTGAACGCAGTTATTTTGGGTGTAGGACGTCACTTTTTGAACACTTTTCACTTCAATACTTGGCATGTGCTGTGAGTAACCACACATGTCCCTCAAAGGGGTAGGTTTGATTATTTAAAGTAGGGTTGCGAGGAA
This sequence comes from Lutjanus campechanus, assembly GCA_027495735.1. Taxonomy (NCBI): domain Eukaryota; kingdom Metazoa; phylum Chordata; class Actinopteri; order Lutjaniformes; family Lutjanidae; genus Lutjanus; species Lutjanus campechanus. Next base: position 5,768 of record JAJHUR010109442.1, on the reverse strand, counting down.
CTCGTTGACACACGGTGTGTTAACTACAGTAGGTGGAGGTCGGCATGCCCCCCGGTCAGAGAAGCTGAGAGGGAAGCTAAGCAACGTCCTGCTGTGCTGTGCCGCTTTAATATCAGTTTAAATGTACCCTATATTTAGAATATTTCCACTGCTGTAGTGTGCCATCAGACAGGAAACTGCTGTTAAATCACTCTCTCCAAAACAACCAAACTCTATAAACAAAATCAGTAACTTTATCTTGCAGAACACGGCGTTTCCTGGACTTGATCTGTTAAGTTTGTTTGTGTTGTCGTGTGACTTTGGTGAATCCGAACTATCCTTTTAAAACACCGAAGTCACACAATAACACAAACAAACAAAGAGATCAAGGCAGCAGCAGATTAGCAATTGGCGTGTCCTGTGAGGTAAAATTACTGATTTCATCTATGGTTGGTTTGGAGAGAGTGATGTTAGGCTTATATATAACGGTGGTTTCCTGTCAAAAAAAAGGATGTCTGAAGGCAAAGTAAGCCGTCAGGCATCAAGTAATATTCTAAATATAGCATCCGCTTTAATCTTTTTTAAGTGTCTGAAACACCTTTTATTGGTGACTCCATCCACATTAACTAATGGTTTAGAAATATGACCTGGTTCTAACTAGGTGACAGTGGCAGGTGCATCGTCTCTGCGTGAGGACAGCAGTGAAGGAAGCAACAGCGAACAATGACCTCTTCCTCCACAGGGACGAAAAAGGCGACATGACCAACAACAACATGACTCACAACGCTGAACAATAAAGACGCACTGCGAGTCTGTAAGACTCCAGATGTTCAGCGCTAACAACGGACATGATGACACACTACATGCAAGATTCTGTGCAATCACTACAGAAGCTTGTGTTCATGTGATTTAATGTAAAACAGCATGAGACATCAGAGCTTGACACTTGCTTGGGAAGTCCCTGTCGTCCCTTGTACCCCTACTGGATGTGAGTGTGTGTTCGGCTACCCTGCATCACACCATGCCTCATGTCAGCTATATTTCTCCACAGTGTGTGCGTGTGTTTTCCCCTAAATTCACTCAGCGGGGCGGAAGCTGCCCGACACTCAGAAAGCTGAGCTTGTGACAGGAAGGTCAGCAGTTTGAGAATCCTTCGACCGGCGGGGAAAATCCAGTTAACAGAGGAGAATGAGACTCACTAACACTACAACAACAGGTCCTCAGATGCTCCCAAACCAGTCAGACTTTCTTCTTCGCTGGTCAGATAATATTTAACAAAAAAATATCAGCCAGCGCATTTGAAAATTAACTTTGTGCAGCTCGACGGGCCTGCGTGTCCACTATAAGTGATATCAATATAGAGAGTGGAGAGTGACTAAATATCAGCCAGCACCATTTTAATTTTTTCATACAAGAATAAACAATCATTTTGGAAATTCAGTTCAGTTTCTCCAGGTAGGGCTCAGCTTGACCCTTGACTTTTGGTTTCCCGTTGTGAAAAGTTGTGGATAGTACCTGGTACTATCCACTTTGGTTGGGGGGTTCACCAGTTTTCACCAGTTTGGCTGAACTGACTTAACCCAGGTTTTTAAAAATGAAAGAACCGCATTAATCCATAACGAAGTGCAGACTTTCCTCCCGTTTGATTGCTGTTGTTCCCGTGTACTCGTCGCGTAGGAAATGATGTAACAGCATTTTCATGCAGCGTCACTGTTCAGAATCCCACCTACACTGAAGGGGGATTATCTGTAGTGGAAAACAGACTCATGAAAAAAGTACCTAGTCCCAAAAGTGGGTTAAGTCAAGCGAAGTCATACCATGCAGTGGAAACACGACTTTAGACAAGACAGTGATCCAGCGTGCACAGTAACAGGAGCCTGAAACTGAAGAAGCTAAATGGAATTAAGTCATTTTCATTATTATTATTATTTCATTACTTGCTGTACTGTTCCTACTGAGACAATGTCAGAATGTCTGATGCGATAAAAGGCCTGACGTAAAATGCACTGACTATAATAAGTGTGATAATAATGATAACGAAAATACAGCCTGTAACAGATACATGTACATTTTGCTGTTTCTATCAGCGTATCTGCCGAGATAAACAGCGACCGTTTACATCAGCCTGCTTGAGCTTTTGTTGGGCAAACGCTGGCTCTGTCAGTGGTGGAAGAAGTATTCAGATGCTTTGTTTCAGGAAAAGTAGCAATACCACAACATAAAAATGCTCAGTATCAATACTCAGTATCAGTATCAAAGTAGTGTATGCAAAGAAAATGGTCCATGAAAGTGATATACTATTACACGGTATGTTACTGGATTACTGACTATGTTTGCATGCACACTCATTTTTATATGCAGAGTGCGCATGGCTGCTCGTAAACTGGCTTAATCATTTTCATTCACCATGTAAACGGCTTTGTGTGAATATTGTCTTTTCAGAATAAGAGCAAAAAGCAGAATATTTTGTGCATGTCTAGCTGCTTAAAGGTGAGCTCACTTTATATACTCTTCAGAAGTTTAATCTATAATATATGATATTTTACAAACTCATCGCATGTTTTGTCTGTAAAATCTTAATCTACTATAGCTGATAAATAACTGAAGTGAAATAAAAATTGAATATTTCCTTCTTAAATACAGTAAAATCCACAGCACTATCATTCAGAGCGTGAAAATAAGGGGCATGTGAGTCACTCTAAAGGTGTGATTATACCATTTGCATGAAGGGCCCAATATGACTGCCGCCACAGGATCTATATGCTGCACAATTACATAATTAACTCTCACTGCAATTTAACTGATTTAGTTGCAATAATGTGGTGTTATAACATTTAAACAAAAAATGTATTCCAAAAACATAATTGATAAGAAGAACAGAGGTGCAGGCATACGTACGTAAAGCCAACTTCATCCATCTTTAACTCTACACCAGGTTTCATAAGTCAACACATGCACATGTGCATGCAAGCTCTCCAACTCGTACCATTAACTGCCAGAAAGGACAGGAAGTGTGTGGGATTGTTATTACCCAGGATTCTCTCTGCTTCCTTCTTCAGCATCCAGGTGTGTCTCTTAGTGTATGTGTGTATGCACATATGTGTATGTACATCTGTTCGTATTGTTTTTATGATTCCCCCCCGGTGCATTGTGGACCATCTGCTGCTGTGTATAAGTGCACACACACACACACACACACACACAGATCTCACACTCTGAACATTCGGTCCGTACAGACGTGTGATTGTGCAGCATATTCTACGTGAACAGGGTGTGAAACAATAACCCCTGTTGCGATATGGTGTTCATGTGCCTGCCCGTGTGTCAAACTGTGCTCCATATAAGGCAACAGACCGTTATCAGCCACTGTTACACGGAGTGGAAATTATGCAAAAAGGCCCCAGAAACTTCCTCACCGCTGTCCTGCCTGTTCATGAGAACACACCAGCATGAACTACAGCACAAGTGTTGTGAGTGTGTGTGCACATGAAGAAGTATTCAGAGCCTTTACTTGAGTAAAAGTACTACTACCAAACAGTGAATATACTCCACTACAAGTAAAAGTCCTGCAAACAAAACCTTACTTCAGTAAAAGCGTGTATTATGAGCAAGAAACGTGGACGTAACGGTGCAGTGAAATTGTCCCTGTCAGTGTTTTACTATTATTGTTTGTTGAGCTCATCTCAACTTTATATACTGTTTGGTAATTTAATCTACAGCAATGCATCATGGTCTAAAAGATCGACACGTGTTTGCAGCGCGGCTGTCCTGTGAGAACCATGTATTTCTAAAAAAAATAATAATAATCAGCTTTTCATAATAAAAACAGTCCTTTTTTTCCACATTGTGATAATTAATTTTGCAGATAATAAAATGTCTCAACCCATAGAGGAAAACTTCATACTTCAGTTAATTAGAAAAATTCAAAATCACCAAATTTGGAGATTGCTTTCAGTGGACAAGGAGGTTATTAAAAAATTGTAACGTGAAAAGTAACGAAAGCCGTCAGACAAATGTAGTGGAGTAGAAGTATAAAGTTGCATAGAAGGGAAATACTCGAGTAAAGTACAAGCACCTGAAATTTGCACTAAAGTACAGCACTTAATCACATTCTACCACTGATTTACTGTCATATTGACCTTAGCTGTTGCATTTTAAAAAACTGACAAAGTTCAGCATTTCCTTTTGAACACATTATCTTTGTGCGTGACTTAAATCTGCATCAGTCCAGTATTAGACATTATATGTATTTTCATTGGACGCGAGTGTCCTTAACCCCTTAATTTGTTATAAAAAGAAAATAGAAATATTATTTAATTCTGAATGAATGCAAGAAACTTTAGGGTTGCAGCTGCCATTTCACAGTATGCCTAAGCATGAAAAATGATGGTTATCCTACCATGTAGATTTGCTTATCTATGTTTCTGAATTCTACTGTATTAGTGTGTTATCACTGACTGACTGCAAAGATCCTGTGCAATAACTTAACAGTGCAATAACTCTACTGCCTACTCTGTCATACAGCATTTCTATTTACACTGTTATATAAATGTATAAATAAATAAAATAATATAAAAACATATATAAATATATATTTTTGTATCACGATGCATATAATCTATTACAGTATATATGTATAACAACTGTATAATAACAGTATATTACTTTGCTGTATATTTTCTGTTTTATTATCTATTATTGCCTTTTTTGGTAGTTTACTGTACATATTTTTAAAGATCTTGTTATTTTTTATATTTTGCACAGTGCAATAATTTTTTTTTCTGTTCTTGTAAGGAGCATCTGTAACGTGAACAGTATTTCTGACTGTGATTCTGATTATTGAAAAATACAGGACATAATATTTTGTGAAATTATAATAAAGTGCTTGTTCAACTAAAACAGACACTTGTCTTCGTGGTGTGACAGTGTCATTTCATTGCGACCCTGTCTTGCTTCATTATGTATTTGAACATACATGTGAAATGCACATGTTGTCATGGCTGCCCTTTGTGCGTCTTGCATCGTGTTCCTGTTTGTGTGTCAGTTCAGAACACACTGGTCAGTACATTCACACGTTAACGTTGGCGGTCTGTGTGAATCAGCACAGAAGAAGAAGAAGAAGAAGCTGATGAATCCCTGTGCATTTTTTTTAAACAAAGAAAAAATTAAAATCCTCCCATCGTGATGCAGACAAATGCACTTTTGCTAGGTTTTTTGTGTGTCAACTACAAGTTCAGGAAGCTGTTTTTGTTCTTGTGATTCAGCACTGAAGGTGACACGCTGACGGTTTTCATTTTGAATAAATAACAAAGACGATTCTGATCCCGTCAGGTCTTCAGAGTCGTCACAGTGTTCATTTGTTCATGCATTTACATCAAATTTACATTTTGCGCACATTTGCCATTGTATTATTTTAAAAATAGCGCTTACCGCAGAATTTGAGAAAATATATTTCACAGTTCTTTAAAAAAAAGGTGTGCATTTACCCGTCAAAGTCGCTCCAGTGTCTGTAGTTTAGTTAGTGTAGAATAAAATGACAACAGTTTGATGTATGGATACATTACAACACGCACTGCTCAAACACAGGATCCTGTCTATCTGTTGCATCACTGCTCGACTAAACCATGTTCCCACTGACCACAGACAGACCTCAATGACACACGCAGGAGTGTGTGGTTCTGTGTGTTTGTGTGTTCAACGGCGTAAAAGTATGTTTGTGTATTGGAGGGTGTCTGTTCTCTGTAATGTGTGTGTGAAAAGGGAGAAGGGAAGCAAACAGAGGGAAGCTG
>JAJHUR010109435.1:1525-13161 GCA_027495735.1 Lutjanus campechanus | reverse complement strand
CCAGGATTGTTTGGTGAACTGAAGATCTTCACTTATCATCACATCGGCATAGTGGTGAGTACATATTGAGTTAGTTATCATGGAAAATGTAGTATCACTTTAAAGGAGCAATATGTACTACTCTAGCTTTTAAAAATGAGGACTGCAGTTCAAATAGCGAGTTGGAGCCATACACCGTTTATTAAATTGGTTGAATTCCTATTTAAGATGCAAGATGAAGTGAGTAGTTTCCATTGCCCCCTCCTCCCCTGACTTGAAGCTCAGACAGGTTGCCTGCAGGTTGCAAGGACACTGAACCTCTATAAGTGCAAGACAAGCGTAACATTATATTTTGACAATAACAAGCAATAACGAGTCCTACATTGTAAATTGATCAGCTGTTTATAACTGTCAGTTGTCCGTCAACGTAAAGCTAAACTCATTATCCCCAAAACAAAAGCCCACTACTCTGAAAATACACACTTTAATCCAGTGACTGTCTGCCTCACTGCCTGCCAGATGCCATTAACATATTGCTCAATTTAACTGTTATGAACATCTACTCCTTCTAAAAGATTATTAATGATTTCTTACAACTCAGACAAACAGACCCTCATTTAGGGAACAGTTGGCATTAATTTGAAATCTAATTAACAACAAAACAAAAATAAATGTTCTGCGCCAGAATGAAAATTTCAAAGAACATCCTGGCTGTAGTGTTGTTGTTGGAGAAGCAACTTATCATGTTCCCTTAATCTCTGCTGATGTGTCATGGTCATTTAATGATTTAGTACAGTAAATACTTTACGTATTTATCCTTCAAAAAACAGAAGCTTTTTGAGCAGTTCCTGAAAGCGTGTTTGACTTTCATTTAAAGAAATATTCATTATTTTTAAACAGTTGTAAACATTCATTCCACGTTACATACAGTCAGATACCCAGAAGGACCTCACAGGATGTGTAAATATGTGAGCTATTGTACACGTGTGGGATGGATGTGTGTGTGTTTCAATAGAAAGCCATTATGGTATTTATATCGACTTTAATGTCTGTAGACAGGATGCACTGTCATCGTGGGCGAGCGTTTGTGGGATATATTGTTTACCGAGCTACATTTAGAAAGCTGACAGGCATAAGAAAGTGCAGAAAAGAGAGGAGAGGGATTGCAGCGTGTGCCGTTGTGTATCCCTGTGTGTGTGTATGTGTGTATGGGTTGTGAAAAATAGGTATTGTCGCCTTCGCTTCTGTTTCCTTTACAACAAAACAGGGTCAGATTTCAACAAGAGCACTTGAGCTAGCTCCACTGTTATTTCTCCAAACATTCAGACATCATCACAGTCTCTAATACAGACTCATATCTGAGCTAAGTCGGCTTTTTGAATGAACAAAAAACACAACAAACATGTTGTTTTCAGCTCCTGCTGGTGTTATTATTCTGTTTATGTGCAAAATCCCAACCAGATTCCATTTGCTGCAAATAAAGAAAAAGATCTCGAACAACTGGCACATTTTTTGCAGAGCTCTCGAGAGAAAATAATCTTCATTGTCATGCCCCTGAAAAAGTCATTAGTGTCCTATATCCAGCATGAGCTTCTATCTTGTTTTGCATTATTGATTCCAAGTGTGTGATGATGTGAGGAACTGATTATTATAATTGCTCATTGGCTTTGTTCTTAACCCCCTTGCTGGGCTGTGTACACATGTGCCCAGCATTTATTTTTTAGTGACTTAAAGCATGTAGGAATAATCCATCAAATCTTGTCAAGATACTACTGACAGAATTGTCAATCGGAAAGACTTATATGCCTAAAAATTCATTTATTCTGAGATTCCCGCAATGGTGTCAGTCATTCATTCAGGCAGCTTAAATCATCTGATATTTCCCCAGTGACTGTCTTTTCCTTGAGTCCTTGAAATAGGTCATGAGTAGACTTTATATGAAGAATTATGGAGGATTTCAGTCTCTGTCTATCCTGTTTGCCAGCAATTCATCACCACACAGTCTCATGGCATCAGCCAGTCCTTCATTTTTTTCTACCTGTCTTTCCAGATTCTGTCATTCCCAGTTTCTCTCTGTATGCCACATCAGTTCCAGTCAGCTGATCCCCCTACACACCTGCTTCATATTTCCCAATAACCCTTCTAGTATATACACGTGCCCAGGAGACTCTTAATGGAACGCTATACCCTGCAAGGTGAGGGGTTACATGACTGACAGGAAACAGCCACAGGCGATATATATACCATACATCTAGTTTTGACAAACTGTTTGTCCCTACTAAATCAGATTTTGAAAACCATCCCATCATCATAATTTACTTTGCATTATTATTACATATCAGATAATGAAAACAAAGTTGTACATTGTCACTGTAGTTAAAAACACAACAGCCAACGTCTATTAGATAATACTGTAATACTTTGCATAGCCAGTAGTGATCAGCAGACACGTTAGCTTACTTGCAGTACTGCTGAGGTCCGCTTAGTCCCATCCTACTGTGCTGTGATTGGCTGGCACTCATTGCCTCGATGCATCCCTTTAAATGCCAGAAAGCTTTTCCAACATGTGATTAACTAAAAAACAAACAAACAAATGACTGAAAACTGAAAATATTTATAAAAAACTGAAAAACTGATTTTTTTTTTTTAAATAAAAAATGAGTTGAAATATAAAAAGTCAACAGTGACATTTGGTTTTACATGGGGTGATTTTCCTGTGTTTAATCCTTTCATTATATGTTACAGCCACTTTAATCTTCTCTCAGCTGCTGATATCTACACTCACAGCACAGTAAGGCAGGACTTGCATTCACAGTTAGCTTCCAGCAATGAGTACCAGCCAATCACAGCACAGTAGGGAGGGACTAGGGGGAACTAGTCTGGTAGCACCAGACAATAGGAGATCTCACCACTGAGCGATTGTCTGGGGATTTCTAAATGCCATAGTTGCTTGAACGGTGTCGAGAATGGCTGCAAGAAATCTATGCCCCTTACATTTTTTAAAGGACACGCCTCTCTGGACACATTCACCTCATGGTAGGCACACAACTTTTGCATGTCATGGCTCCAAAATGAGGGGCCATCTTAAAGACTTAGGATTGGTTCTGCAGCGGGGTTTTTACGTGTCAAATTGTTTCTACCCAGTTTTAGTAATGAAAGCTGTCAGATAGTCCTCAGTCTCCTCTGAGAGAAAAGTTAAGAGACTGACTTGTGAATCTAAGGCACTAATCCTCTATCAACCGCGAGGGGCCGCAAATGATCAACAACTGCTTGAGTCTGAAATTTTGTTTCTGCTCGGGACAACATATGTTGGGGTCATGTTAATGTTGGTGAAACTTTACAAATCTCTGCTGGTTGCATCTGGCAGTTGTATTTGGCATTGCAGTAGGTGCTTCACCATCTGTTGCCTGGTGGAGATCTGCACTGTTTCTACAAACAAGTAATCAGTTTGTGAATTGTGCTTTTGGGTACAAATCCTGCTTTGATACAGCATCACACACAGAGCAGCTGACTTGCATGCATTTCTCGGTTTCTTATCGCCTCAGTATCACCAGGCTGTGATGTCCTTTTACACAACAACTTTCTGGAAGATCCCGTATGTGTGTTCAAGGGTGGCCTTGGTGTCTCCTCACAGTTTGTCATGCCTGTAGCATCTGCAGAGGAAGGTGATGGTGAGGGGGGGATTCTCCACCTATGTCACCTCCTCTCAGAGTAATTTCAGCAGTAGCTTAAGATGATTTAAAAACCATTCACCTCTCACTTCTCTGGTAGAGTCTGATTATCTTTTATTCAACAAGATCCTTACTTTAAATTCGGACAATTATTTTAATGAAGTGTAATCAGCTCTTTAACAATAGACATAATTTTATTCAAATGTCAGATATCATATCTTTTTACAACGATGCTCTTCAGATTTAATTTCTCTTCCTTTAGCAGTTTTTACGCTGAACCTTGTGGGTGATTTGCTGACAGAGGTCAGAGCTATTCTGATGAATGTGACTACAAAGAGAAGTGTTCTCATGGTGACAGAATGAGAGCGAAGCCCACCAGCAACTCGTCTTATGTTGTCTCCACTGGAAAATCAATGCAGTCCAAAAAGGGGGGGGGGGCACCAGTGAACTGATAATAAGATCCAGAGGGGGGTGGTGTCTTAACTCTCACTTGTCTGTCAGTTATTACCACTTGTCACTCACATCGGTTTTGTGCCAGTTGCCATAGAAACCAACCCCAGCCACACCCCAGCGAGAGATGTTTCCTGGCTGAGTGACAGGACAGGTGATCTGTTTGTCAAAGACCCCTGCAGAGATGCAGCAAGTTAAATCTGATGGTTTGTTCAACTGACTTTGTTGTATTTTTGTGTTTGCAATGAAACATTCATTCTGTCCAGCAGTTCCAGTTATATACATCCTCATTTGCTGGAGTATTTTTCTCCCTGTAAATGCATTTGTCAGTTTAACAAAAGAACACTGTGTTTGTCAGGTATTGCATCTCTGTCTATGTCTTTGTGTGTGTGTGTGTGTGTGTGTGTGTGTGTCTGAATGTGTGCCATTGCTTGCGGCTAGGAAGGTTTTCCTAATTCTCAGTAATTGGGTTCGCTGTCTCGCTCTGCTGAGTCCTGATTGTGGTTCTGTTTTGTTTCCCACTGGAACACTGTCACTGGATTCTGATTATGTAAATGACTTGTCTTTTATATAGCTCTCTGTTGTTGTTTACCACATCCTCCCCATTCGTTCACTGTTGGATTATATAAATCGAAATTAAAGGTGGATTTTAAAGGTCAAGGTAATACTCAGAGCAATACAATAATGTACAAATTTCATTATCTTAATGGTAGTTTTGCTCATCTGTTGATTAAATACGGTATATGAAAATAGTATATCATCATAAAACAGAAACCTCTGACTGTTCATCACTCAAAGCAGCTCTAAAATGCCCCTTACACATTTTTAACGCACAAGCACTAACATAAGCACTAGCAACTAATTATATTATTTGAAAGAAGATAACATTTAATCATGCTTATATTCACCAGAAAACAAATATATTTGAGGGATACTTCAGATTATTTGATGCAGGGTTTGTATGAGATACTTACTGATAGTCAGTGTATTACCTACAGTAGATGGCGGTTGACACATCTTTGTTTGGAGAAGCAGCAGGAGCTCAGGTGTAGGAAGCTAATAAGCAATGAACTGTGTGGACAGGGTCAGCAACAAAAGGTACTTTAAAGGCCTGGTCCATTATTTTTGCTTTTTTTTTTAGATTTCTAGATCTTTCTGTAGCTTTCCAGTAGTATTCACTATGTATTCAAACCACATTTTGGTCTAAATAGCATCAAAATGCAATTTTCCTGACCCTTCTAGTGGGTTTCTACCTGATTATGTTGCCATGTAAAACCTTGAGGTTGAATGCTGATATACAACAGCTCTGATCAGGACTCTGACTCTGGTAACGATGAACACGGCGGGTGGGGACTGAAGAGGGGTGAATCAGAGAAGAGCAATGATGCGTTCGGGCATCAGAGAGGCAGCGGGGAGCCACAATATTTTCATATCTAATGAGGTGGATTAAGGATTTATTTTGAACCAAACCAGAGCTGGTGATTGTTGAACAGTGGAGAGACTAACAAGGACTTTTTGGTGTTTTGTTTCTGTAGAGTTTGAAGTGTCTTTCACAAACAAGCTTTTTGTGAGTTTATTATATTTTTTTAGATGATAAAAGCTAAGAGAGCTTGTGAAAGTTGCAGCTTTGCCACTTATATACATCTCCCAGCTGAGACTACCAGAGGATCGGACTCCTTTCGTGGGAGGGGAGGGGAGGGGAGGGGAGGGGAGGGGAGAAGGGGGATCAGTGCTGGAACCTGTGTCACTGCTTTTTGTAATGGCAGAGTGGGAGTTTCCATTTGAAAAACCCATAAAAGAGCAAAGATGGAGTTGTCCTTTTTTTCACCTCTTAACCTTGCAGTCAGCCCTTTCTGATGGAACACTGCTGTAATATAAGCCACGCATCACTCTTTCCAAACCAACCAAACTCCATCGCCGAAATCATTCATTTTACCTTGCAGAATATGGAAGTTGCTGGACTAGCACTTCCTTGATCTGTTCTTTTATTTGTGTTATTGTGTGACTTTGGCGAATATGCAAGATTAAATGAATGATTTCACTTATAGAGTTTGGTTGGTTTGGAGAGATATGTAATGGTGATTTCCCTTTGGAAAAACCTGACAGCAAGTTAAAACAGGGAAAATGTTCTAAATCCAGTGTATACTTTAACTGATACTGATTTTTTTAGGTGGACTTTTTTTAGGTGGCTAAAATGACTTTTGTTGCTGACCCTACAGCCGTACATTGCTTGGTCTTCCGTACTAATACTCTTCTCTGCTTCTTCAAACTGAGGTTGTACCGACTGCAATCTACTGTAGGTAACACACTGACTATTCATAAGTACCTCATATACCCAACCTCACTTCAAAAAATCTGAACCATCCTTTTAAATATTTTGTGTTCTTCTTTGACTAACAACTAATGATCCCTCTCAGCCCAGGCTACCAATGCTGAGATCTGTTTTTCAGGCTTTTTCCGATGCTCATAATTAGATGATCAGCGGAGGTGCTGGGGAATTCTTGCCTCCTGGATGCTTTGATGGACAGACTCCCTGGTGGCCTGTGAGCCAGTGGGTTAATGGTGATGCTGCGAGGGGCATGCAGTGAAAGAGAAAGCAACCTGGAGATCCAGACAGATGAATCAACAGACAATCAACTTAATGTGTACGCAGCCAGAGCCGATCAGACCCCTCGAGAGGAGAGGAGCGCAGGGAGAGAAAATGAGAAGCACAAGCGCTGAAAGGCGGACAGGAGCTGTGGGTTTGCTTTTTGTTTTTTGAAATCTGGTCGTATATATTGGATTTTCTGAGCTCATATCCATCTATCTTTGTCTATGTTTATTTGCTCTCACGGCAGAAAATCTAATTTCTGTGTTTGCATTATTTGATAATTGCTGTAACGATAACCAGGCAGACAGTTTTTTGGATTTCTGTCAGCTCACTGTAATTAGCAAATCTTAAACCCAAAGGTCTGTCATAGTTGTAAGTGACAAACAGAGTGCGTGGCACTAAAATTGTCAACACTGTGTAATTTCTCAAGAGGCTTTTTATGTAACACAGGCAAAGTACCATTATTGTTGGGCTTTTCAAGAATGTATAAGGAGGGGTAAGAGGGTGTGACAGAAAAGAAAAAAAAACAGAGTTTACACGTTAGTCACGTTTCCATCCAATTTTAGTGCAAATTACAAACTATTTTCCAGAAAATTAGCAAAAGAAAGTGTGAATTAATCAAGGTTTTCTTCCAATATTGTTATGCAAATATTAGGAGTTGGCACCTCGAGACAAACAGTTGCTGGCAACTGCCAGCTGCCAGCTGAGTGCCATTAAAACACTGCAGAATAAGAGGACGTAGCGAGATGGCAGAATTAAAAGTGTGCTACCAAACGAATGAAAACTGTGTGGAAAATGTGATACTTCATATATTTATTTGAAGAAGATTACAGTCTCCTCATTTATCGGTAGATATGATATGATATCTTAAGAATGCTTTGACAGAATTTCTTCGTACTTGGTTCACTTGTCCACTTGGACTCAAGAATGAACTGATTAGATTTGGGTGGTTAAAAGTCAAAGTTTAAGGGAACTGTGACCTCACATTCATCCCAATCTCGTGATATCTCAGAAACACTTGGACGGAAATTCTTCAAATTTGGTACAAACGTCCACTTGGACTGGAGAATGAATTGATTAGCATTCGGTCAAAGTCCAAGGTCAGTGTGACCTCACAAAACATCTTTTTGGCCATAACTCAAGAATTCATACCCTACTTATGATAAAATTACACATAAACATCTAATAAGATAAAATGATGAAGTGATGGCATTTTATATCCAAAAGGTCAAAGGTCAGTTTCACTGTGACATCATAATATTAAGCTCTCTATCAGTCCTCTGTGCTCCTCTGTGTCTCTAAGTGAAAAACAGCACACAACAGGTGGATGTAAACAGGAACTTCTGCATGTACTGATGTCATTCGAGCCAGCTCTCCAGACTCTCGTGGCACTGAGGTTTGAACATGTGACTTTCATTCTATTTCACGCCCTCTAACAGGCTGTAGTGGCTTAAAGTGAGCAAAACCAATGATGCCTCCCTGCTGTGACACCAAGACAACACAAGGCTGTGATTCTGGGTAAAATGCAGCACTCGAGCACACTTCAAAATTAGTTGTGGCAGGCAATGGCGACACCAACCCAAATCTAATGGACCACCTAGAGTGCCAGAAGCATGCGCTGTCAGTCCCATAAAAACACAGTTATGATGGAGGGACACAGTCGGCTACAGGGTAAACATGATGCACCAAGGCAAACCTGAAAACACCACCTTCGGGGAGTGATGCAAACTCAGAATGACTAACTGTCTTTAAACCACTAATCATTCCTGCTAACAGGAAGATAAAGTCTAATTACTCCTGCTGATTGTACTGATTGCAGCAGAATCACACCATTGTTTCAGCCACAGCAACAAGACGACATGGACTCTGGGTGGAGGCAAAGTTCCTCATAAGGTACCACCGCTACCAGTCCTGATCTGAGCACAGACCTGCTGAAATGTCTCTTAAATGACCGTGACATTAAGCTTTGATGGGGAGCTTCAACTCTAGCCTCTGGGTGTGTCTCGTCTGTTATAGTTATGGTTAAATCCTTTACACATACATACTGTACATACATAATCATGATCAAACACTAATGCATTAATGCATAGATTTCCACCCACTCCTACACTGATTTGCAAGCCTGCAGACGTATTCTTTCTCATAATGAATTCATGCTGCGTCTGCACCTGGATCAATATGCATGGATGTGCACTGTTTTTCTAGCTCAATCATCTGCAGCTCTTCACTTTTGTTTCGAACACTTAAATGTTCAGACGAAATCTCTTTTGCTCCTGCTCTGTTCTCTTCTTGTGTTGCTTTGTCCAGGGGATTGGCACAAATTTGGCAGAAATCGTAACACTCCAGCTGGATTCATCAGCTGTTCCAAATGTAGGATGCTTTGATGTTGACTCACTGTTCTTTCTCTGTTTCAGCTGCCATGTTTGTGTGAATAAACACCACAAACCCTAAATAAACCAGGTCTGTTATCTTTCACCCCGCTCAGCCTTTATTGTCATTCAGCTGGTGGATAAAGGCAGGGTTATCTCTGTGCTTTGATGATGATTTATCAAACAAACAATCACATTTTTTTAGTCCAGATTTCCTTGAGGTCTGTTAGCTTTTATTGGCAGCTGCTCTTTTCTTTCCTTCCCAACTTACATTTCATATGGGAGGGAGATATGAGCTGCTTTTTGAAGCATTAACAGTTAAATTAAGTTCTTCTTTCAATTTAATTTCCCTCACGGCACACTCAAGGTCCAGGTAAAGAGATTAGCCAGCGTTTAGGAGGGTGAATAATGATCATCTTTTTAGTTATGCATGAGGATATTAAAAATCCTGCTGTTCTTGATATCGCTGAAAGGGTCAGTAACTTCAGACTGTGCTTAATTGCCTTGACCAGTAGTGACCGTTGGCAGGAGATAAAGGTTTTGTTCGTGAAGCTGTGCTTCAGGCTATCTGACCTACTTAAGTTCCATAACATGACCTGCAATTAAAGGTCCAGTGTGTAAGATTTGCAGGGATTTATTGGAAGAATATGTCAGAAATCTAATGTAATTTATGTTCTCATTAGTATATAATGACCTGAAAATAAGAATGGCTGTGTTTTCATTACTTTAGAATAAGCTGTTTCTATATACAGAGGGGACTGGTCCTCTACAATGGAGTCCGCCCTGTGGGCCATGTTTCTAAAGTGGCCCAGAATGGATAAACAGTGATGAACTCTGTCTGAGGGAAAGGGGCATGAGAAATAAAGAGGGCACCAGCTGTATGTGGTGGGGCACCAGCACACCGAAAGTGTGAAACAGTATGGTGAAACAGTTCCAATCCCTGGTTTACATTAAAATCTTTTTATTGTACAACAACTATAACACCTCTGTAATAACTATTAAACACTTAACCATTTAGAAGCATGTAATGCCAACTAATTTTAGTGCAGCCTAAATGGCACTGCTTAGCATTTTCCCCTCTGGAAGGCACCCTAGAGGGCATTTTAGCATGTTGTAGCTACCACAGGGTCATCCAAGACAACACTTTTGCAGCCTTTTTTCAAAGATGGGTGCACTGGAGGGAGGCAATCACCCTTTGTGGGAGTTTTGCAGCCACTGTAGTGTCTCCTACATGCTTGGAACGGAAAAGAGAGATGAGGTGTTTGCAATCTACAAGCTTACCAAAAATCCTACAGGCTGGTCCTTTAAGGTATGAAAAGATTACTACATTATGAGATCTGTTGTTTGAGCATGAGTTGTATTGATAATATAATAACTTTGACAGCAGTAAAAGTGGTCGTAATGTTCACTCTGCTGGATCTCTGAATTTATGTCTCTGCAGATGATTTTATTGCGCTGTAGTGACATGAATGAAAAGCTATCAATTCAAATTTATGGTCAAATGTTGCTTTAATCACTGCCAGTTGACTATACTGATATGAGCTGGTGCAGTAAAACTGAGCTGATGAAAGTGTGTTTGTGGAGGCTGCAGTGTCAGGAGCAGGCTTTGCGTGACGGCTCCTCCTCCTCATCACACTCTGCAGCAGTGTGGTTCACACATCTGCACCTCCTTCTCCTCCTGCTTCTGTTGCTCTTTCACCTCCTAATGATTTTAGACAGAGGTGAGCAAGACTGACTGTTCACACACACGCACACAACATGCACACACATGTGCACACATGCCCCAATATTGACACACACAGACATGTACACAGAAATCCAACAATTCTCTTATACTACACCCTGCCAGGCTCCCTGGGCTGCACAGCTTGTGTGACATTCTGTGCCTAATGTATGGGAAATGCCACATGTGCATACATTACAGCTCAGCCTGTCAGCACAAAAGCCGTTGGTAGCCTGAGGTTACAGCTGCACACATGGACCTTTCACAGACAAACTTGTCTGTCAGTAAGAGACAATGCCAAGGGCTAAAGTTTGAGCAGCAGTTGGAGTTTAATATGAATTTCTGAAGATTGCATGTCAGTAACACAACAGCATGCCACAGGGGCTGGCTAATTGCCTGTGTAAAATGGCACTTGACTGCAAGAAGAGTTGCTTGACCCAGGAGTTGAGAGTTACTATAAAAAAATGTATCCCTACACACTTACTAATTACTTGGTAAAAATGTAGTCAGCAACCTAATCTAAGTATCACAATATTAAAGGATAACTTCGGTATTTTTCAACCTGGGCCCTATTTCCCCATGTGTATGTGTGTGTATGACTGACAGCTGCAACTCGTTTTAAAATTGGTGCGGTATTGAGGGACGCGGCTGCAGCCGGCAGCTGCTAAACGAGTTATAACGGTAGATATCGGGGCAAATTGGTTTGTCAAAGTTTGTGCATTAAACGTGCATTTTTCACCACAGTCTGGCTCACATCACCAGTGTAATCTCTGTCAACAGTATGCTTCACTTACTGCTTGCTGTGTGTGACGACATCTCGCGGGATCTTTGTTTGTTGCCGGAAGAAAACAGGA
>JAJHUR010109433.1:913-16886 GCA_027495735.1 Lutjanus campechanus | reverse complement strand
GATCACTATTTCTTAAGGACAACTAGGAGAATACAAATAAAAAACTGTAATGTGATTTAAATAATAGTTTTCCACAAATAGGACTATTCTGACAATTTTTTAAATTCCACAATTTAATGAGGGCCCAGTTGTGGGCCCCCCTCTCCCTGGGCCCGGGACAGCAGACCCGTTTGTCCCCCCCTATCGGCGGGCCTGGTGTACAACATGGCGCTAGGCACATACAACAACAACCAGAAGAAAAACTGAGCCTGGGACAGGATAACATTTCCATCAAACTAGTATAATTGTTGTGGACTTTTGGGTGGATTGTACCAATGTTCACTGAAGCACCTGCCTCTCTTTGCAGCCTGGGACTGCAGAGCAACAGTTGCTTTTAAAAGCAAAGACAGTTCGCTCCAAAATCAAAAATACATAGTTTTTCTCTGGCTTGTAGTGTTATTCATCCATCTAGATAGTTTTGATGTGAGTTGCAGAGTTTCTCAACATCAGTATCTCTTACCTTGTTGTGAACAGTTTCCTTTCTGTCTAGTAGAATGAAAGTGCTTCCATCGATTCTTCCATAAAAAGTAAATAGTTCCTTCATGAAACTGCTCACAACAAGATCTATGAATTATCTTCAGTACCTGGCTCATAATATCTGAGAGAGACACTGCTGTTTATTTTTTTAAATGTATTTTTTCAGTGCTTTGAACACCAAAAGCTGAGTGCCATTTAAACCTGTTATATTTGAGAGAAAGCAGACATTTCTATGCACAATATCTCAAAAACTCTGCAACTCACACCATCTAGATAGATAGTACTACAGAGAGGAAAATATGTATTTCTGGTTGTGGAGTAAACTGTTCCTTCAAAAACACTTTTGAGGAAATGCTCTTGGTCATGGTGGTTACTGCACAGTGTTGCAAAAAGGCCTCAATTTTAAATAATGCGCTGAAAGTGATAATTCTCTGAGAGTTTATCACTGTGAGTGATGCCCAAGTGGTCTGAGAGAACACTCGACTTCTGCTCCTCCTTTTGGCTCTGTTTCTGGGCCCGTGACGAGAGACTTCAGCCAATCACAGGACAGTAAGACAGTTGATTGTTGAGTGTCATTCCCAAAATGTCAGTACTTGACGACCTGAATGACACTAAAAGATGCATTAAGTGATTCTTTGTAAATGACTGATAGAAAGTGAGTTGATAGTCATAGCTCTAAATCTTCTTACATATACTGTTACCTCGTACAATATTTTTCTGGTAAATGGCCACAACTATTAAAGGTTACCAAGAAATCTACTGTGCACCTGTGAGCTATTTTTCACTAATGCTTCGAAGCCATATGTGCTTTTTGTTTGAGAACAAAAAAGAAAGGGGGTATAAAAATAAAGAAAGGGGGAAACACGGCAATCTTTTTTATTTTAACCCTGTTCATCCATTCTCCCTCCTATTACTCCATCTCTCCTGGCCTTCTCTTCCTCTCTAGGTCTCATTCGTCTTCATTCTTATCTAACAACAGGCTGCTCCAGGCTCCCATTACAATTATGTAGTCATCTGGGGATTTGACTTTACAAAAAGGTCCCCTCATGTACCCATTGTAGCTTCACAGTCAGAAAATAGAAATAGAGAATCTAAATTGGATTTAATGATAGTCGTTCCCTTCTAACTACTGTAGTGTGTGTGTATGGGCCTCAGTGTAGAGCACAGTGCCTCCTCCCCATGTTCAGTCACCCACAGAGGGCAGAGGAAACATATCCTAATACTAATGTGCCTAATCCCCTGATAGGTCAAAAGAAAACTTCCCCAGAAGAAGAAGAAGACAGGTTTCTCTTTTTATTCCTCAGTGGTGCAGCGCAGTCGCCAACAGAGTGACTGTGAGTGTCGAGGCAGTAAATGGACTGAGGTCACACTGGTAATGGGACAGCAAAGTCAAGTGGAGCCACGCTTAGAGATGGCAGGTAGTCAAGGAGGGAAAAAAAAGACCGGAGACGTGAGGGCAAAACAAGACGGCGGGAGCACAGGAGGAAAGAGAGGAGGAGGTCAGACGAGAGGGAAGGAGAACATAAAGGAGACGGTCAGAGACAGCAGAGGGAGAAAGTCTGAAGGAGAGAGGGGTGGGAATCATCAGAGGCTCCACGGTACAATATTATCAAGATACTTGAGTCAAGATATAATATGATGGTGATTTAAAACATTTTGCAATTTGCTGAGTTATTGTTACCCAAAGGAAAACTTTATCTTATTAGATAAAACAGATGTTAACAAAGTTTTCAATCTATTCATCTCATTTCAATGCACAATATGTAATTTCTGCAGTCAGGGGGTCTTTCTCACTTTAAAACAATAACAAAAGACATCGTTTGATCACATCGTGAGTTGTTGTCTTCACTTTTAAACACACCACTATCAGGCAGTAATCATGTTATGGATGAGTTAATATTAAAGTGTTATTTGTGTCACATTTAGTCATGTGCACCAACTTCCTGCCTCACTCCTGACATATTTCGTGTTTTTCCAGAAGTTAAATTAACTAGCATCACAAGGGGAAAACACACAATACCTTGACTAAATTATGGATTTCTTTGGGTTTAAACATTGTTTAAAACATTTGGGATAATGTAAGTACAAATCTCAATAAAATATATAACATGTGTCCAGCATTTTTAGACATTTTACTGCATAAATGTTAGGGTTAGGGTTCATAGCAATATCATAGCTTTCGTATTGCAGCAAAATGGAATTGTCATGCAAACAGATTGACCAGATTGTCAAAAAAAAAACAACAACCTACCAATCAGACAGCTCAACTGATTTATTAATCTAGTACCAAAAAAACTTGATTTGCATTCACAATAATTTATATAAAAAAGATAGATTAGATATTTTCCTGAAATACACAATGTATATGAACATAATCCCCTTCAATCATCACTTAGGAACCACTAGAAGTGTGCAGTGGTGTCTGTATCTGCAGAGACTCTGCCCTTTGCCTGTATTTTCTCATATTTCGCTGTGTTCTGGGCATTTCTGGACTTTAGCCTGTTTGACTGTGAGAGTTTCACAAAGTAGTTGACTTGTCAATTATCAAAACCACTAGAGCTGTCTCTGTGCATCATTGTAGACAAATTGTTTATCTGTGGTCAGCCATGTTGAATAAACAGATTTTAAGGTATTTGGATCAGTCTCAGAGCCAGTCAAGGACTCTGCTGTTTCACCTACCCCCAGGCTGGTCCCACCTACATTAGTTAACCCTCCACTGGTTGTATTTGAGACTTTTTTGATGAGAATTCATCATGATATTGGGTGGAAGAAAAAATACATCTACCGAAACTACTTTTTGGCAGTAGTCAATGACGACAAAAATGCTGTAGTTGTGAATGTCCTCTTTGGCAGGAATGTGTAGCCCCGAGCTTATACAGCGTGCAGATTTTGAGGTCGGGTTTCTATTCACACAAAATCTGGCATTGCAGAGGTGTGGGCATGTTTATTTGTGCAACCCTTAATGTTTTAATTCTGTGATTCACTGCTTTGTTCACATTAACAGTGCTCGCTCTCTTGACTCACTCCGTCTCTCTTTCCCTCTCTCATTCACTGAGCCAGGGAGGAGAGGTGCAACCTTTGTGTTTACAAACAATACTGCAAATTCTACCTTTAGCAATATAATACTGCCAAGCAAAAAAAGTGTAATACTGTGCTGTTTTGATGTTTTTCAACCACCCCTCGAAGGAGACAGGCTGACTGGGTTAAATAAAAAGAAAGAGAGAGGAAAAAGGTCATTGTATGCTGTAGTTTCAAGACTCACTTGTCTTAGAGGTGAACATTTCAGGCCTTTTCCCTGAACTGCAGCGGTCTGGCTTTCTGACTGTCGGACTGTGGGTGGTAATGTTGGAGCATAGGCTTGATTTGCTCAGTCAACCAAGACCACAGATGGAAAAAGTAAAATCACAAGAATCTGTCATCACCATCAGTTCAGACCAAATGTTAAGGAGGCCCATTGAAACTTTCTCTGAGCAGGTTGTAATTTTAGCATCATTTATATTTAAGAAGTTCTCCAGCTGTTAAATACTTCCTCATCACCTTCAATTGTTGTCCAAAAAGATTTAAAAATCCACAGTGAGAGACACTGTTGCATATTTCTCCAATGCTAAAGTCTCAGAAAATAACTTTAAGAGAAAGCCTGAGTTACAAATAGGAGGCATGGGGTTGTTAAAATGAGGAAAATTACCAGGCAGGAAGGGTCTAACTTATTGTCTGCTAGCAGGTGCATTATGGGGTCCAGCATCTTTGGAGCTCTTACTGCCAGGCACAGCTGCATTGCGCATCAGCTGCAAAGCGGCCACCGGACCTGATCACAGCGATTGTAGATAAACGCTTGTGAGTCAACCAGACGCACTGCCGCGCTCACCGCTGTGCTCCGTGGATAAAACACGTTGAGTCTATTTTTGACAGATGCCTCGTCAAGCTGCACAGAGCCGATCAAGCCGGGCAAGAAGTCAGACACGAGAACAGAACATCAGTCACTTATCAAAATAAAACACCCTGTGCAGACTCCCAATCATAAAAACAAGAAGAAAAGAAACCATTCAATTAGTAGTATACTTACACATGGTTGAAGCACAAAAATCAAGGAAAGATTACCAAATCAACAATCCAAGCAAGTAAAGCTGCGTTGAGCATGGTTCAAAACCAAGCTACAGATGCAGCGTGCTCAGTGAAATCAAGGCGTTAACAGGGATATTATGGACTTTGCTGCAATGATTTTGACCATTCTGTTTTCAATCTGTCTCTTGTTCAAAGGCTCCCAATCTATATTGAAATGCAATTCAAAATCACCGGAATATCCCTTTAAAAATATGTTCCTCTTCAGTGTGAATGGGCTTGTGGCTGAGAGCCACAGTAAAGAGACACAAGTCATAAAGTACTGAGGGGGACAAACTAATTCATTGTTGCTTTTGTTTTGTTTTCTGTGTTTTTGGAGAAAAGGAAACAGATTTTTAAAGGTCCAGTATGTAATAGTAAATGCTCTCTCTGCAGAATGTGGCAAGAACAGAATATAATAACTAATTTAATCAGCTTAAAACAAGAATCGTTGTGTTTTCGTTGCCTTAGAATGAGCCGTGTATATCCACAGATCCACAGGTCGTCTTTCATGGAGGTCGCTATGTTGCACCGCCATATTTCTACAGTAGCTGAAAATGGACAAACAAAACTCTGGCTCCAGATAGGGCCTGTTTTTGCGAGTTTTGTAGTCACCATATATTCTTTGACATGCTTCAAAGAGAAGGGTGAGGCAAGTTGGTTGCAATCTGCAAACTCACTGCTGGATGTGACTAAATCCTACAGACTGGTCATTGAAATCTTGACTTGAGACTTGATGAACACAACGACCTGGTCTTGACCTGGTATTAGACTTGTGTCTTAAAAATTCTGCCTCAACAATTGACCAAACTTGACCTTCACGTCGGGAGTCCGTGGCAAATCAGAATTTCATCACTTCAGCGTGCAGGTTCCTCAAACAACCGTTTGAGCTCAAGGGAGCATCAGAAAAGACTAAATACTCATCTATACATCAGTGCAACCAGTTGCAGTGCTCTTGCACTCGCAGTGAGATCTGAGTTAGTTATTCTTTCATATTTTTCCTCTCCTTGTGTCAAGTAGAGCTTTTGATCAATAAGAAAAGCAGCCATGAAAGAGAAAGAGAAAGCGCTGTCGTGTGCCAGCGCTTTCTCTTTCAAATTCATTCACTCTTTAACTGAAGCTACGCAGAAAGAAGCCGTCAATGATGTGTCTTTCTTTCTCTCTTTCTCTTCATTTCACACACAGCGCACGTACATACACAATCATTATTATTACATCTCCGTCTCCAGCATTCCTCACATCTTCACAGGTATCTACAGTCTGACGGACAATTTCTGAAGCATCCGAACTAATTCCATTACTTTTGATTCTCGTCTGGGAAGCAGATATTGCCTCTGCCTCTCTCCTTTTTCTGAAATGCATTTATCGGGGAAAGAGAAGAGCAGGACAAGGTTAAAGAAATCTCTCACCTTTCGTGTCCAGAAGCACTTGAGGCAGCTGTATATTGTATAGAGACGTCCTACAGTAATAACCTCTTCATTTTAGGAAATTCCCAAAACGATTTCTCTGTCATTTCCTATCTGTCTCCATCTGTCTCCCTTATTCTGTTCAGTTATCACATCTATATTCTACAGGAGTTTTCACATTTAGGTTTTTGCTGCACTTCATTGTAGACAGAGAGGAGGAAGCGAATGTAAAAAGTTAAACATAAGAATTGACTTTACATTCATAATTTTAACAATTGACAGAAATTCCTGAGGACCTCTCTCTGAGACGGACAGGGTGACTGGCTTTGCTTTTTCTTTGTCTTCTTTGCAGTTTATTGGCAGTTGCAAAATACAGGGTTTTCTTCTATTTAAATAATCTATTTATAATTTATTTGCTGCAGACTAGTTGATGGAAATGTGCCTAATCTTTTTTTCCTTTATTTACAATGATTTATAAGTTTGCTTCAAATTACCTTCAGTTAGATGGAAACACGGCTAATGGAACAATAAAAAAGTCGAACGAGTCAAATATAAGCAACAGAAAATACAAGGACTGATTTGAAAAAATATTCAATGAAAACAAAAAACTTTAAAAAGTAAACTAATGAAGTCCCAAAATACAATATTAAATCACATCTTATTATAACTTTGTGAGATTAATTCTGTTTTTGTTTTGTTGTTGCTTTTGTTTTTGAAGGAAAATCTTCTTTTGATCCATTCTGTCATATATGGTGAAGTTGACACCCCTGTCCTCATTAAGGCTACAGATAACAATAATTTGCACGATCGATTGATCTTTCTTGACCACTATTTTCTTTATTGCTTCAATCTTTGACGAATAATCGGTTGGTTGTTTTGTCTATCATATGTGAGAACGGGACTGCACTGCAGTGTCGTCAAATGCTGATAAAAGTTGAGGCCACTTCAGCTTTTATTTGTAGCGTGTGACGGCTGACACACAGTGACAAATGGCAGATATCAGTTTCTGGCTTCGTGTCACCAGCTTCCATTCAAAGCACTGTCGTCGGTAGTCTGAACATACTATGACACCAGCAATCCTGATGTGCCCTGCTCTTTCACTGGTCAACCAAGTGCAAACAGCATTTGTAGCTGGGCATGAGGCCAGATCCAGAGAGAAGGAGATGTGCTTCCAGCCCTTTACAAGATTTTTTACAGGGATAACATGCAACATTTTCCTTAAAAAAAAAAAAAAACTATGTATAGACTTATAAACATAATCTCTTTCAATCATCTGACCCATTATGACCCACTACAAGTGTGCAGTGGTGTCTGTATCTACAGAGGCCCTGCTGCCTGCCTGTATTTCCTTATTTTCTCTTAATTTTGCAGTGCTTGGGATGCTTTGTGAAACCCAAAATGTCAGTATTTGACATCCTGTTATTAGACTCGTCAATCAGCTATCTTTCTGGTGTGTTAAAAACAGCACGGACAAACCCTACTGATTCTACCTTTTAAAGGAGAAGTCTGTATTATATTTACTGCAATAAGTCAAAAAATGACCATTATATGTCATCAAAGATCAAGGAAACATGCGGAGTTTAAATACTAGCTTCTCTGGCAACAACACTACAGCCACAGTGTCCCTGTGGAATAACTATTTTCATATGCCAGTTTCACGTAAGAGTTCAAATTAATGCCGAATGTTTGCTGAACGAGTATTTGTCTGTTTAAGAGTCGCAAGAGATCATCAATAATCTTGTACAAGGTGGTAATGTTTCTAACTGTTAAATTGAGCAGTATGTTAATGGAGTCCAGCTCAAACCCCAGTGTGTATTCACAGGGCAGTATGCTTTTGTTTTCAGGATAACTGGCTTAGCTTTACATTGACAGACTCGTAGGACTCTTTATCTTGCGCTCCTGCAGTGTTCCTGCAGCCTACCTGAGCTTCCTCAAGTCTGAGGCACAGGGGGCAGAGGGGAAACTACTTGCTTCAACTATAGACAGTATATAAAACAGGATTTCAACCTATTTAATATACCATCTATGTCTCTAACTCATTCTTTGGGATGCTGTACTCATTTTTGCATGTGCAATTGCTACATATTGCTCCTTTAAAAAGCTTTTTATGTAAGTGGGAAAACCATGTTAAACAAAATATTAATCAAAACAGAAACATGTCTAGAGGGGAACTCTAAACGATAAATCAATAATAAAAGAACTGACTTTTCTGTTAATTGACTAATTGATTAATGAGCCAGCTGCTTCAGCCGTTGTGTATTTCTGGTCTGAGGATGTTTTTCATTGGTTGGGCTCAGCCTCTATAGTTACAAATACGCCAGATCCTGATATTTTGTAATAATGTGCTTCCACCTACATGGTAGCAGCTTGGGGAAGGCCCTTTTCTGTTTTAACTTGATAATTCTCCTGCTAACAAACAAGGTCCATAAAAAATATTTTGTTCGCCAGTTTTGTGTGGAATAACCTGGCAAATCCCTGCAACCAGGTTACACAATCCTGTGAAAAGAATTACTTAGAGTGGAGGCTGCTGTAGCAGCATTGTGATGCCAATGGTTTTCAAGTAAGATGTCACAATCACATAGGTGTCATGTTTGGGTGCCCACATACTTTTGTCCATTTA
This sequence comes from Lutjanus campechanus, assembly GCA_027495735.1. NCBI lineage: Eukaryota > Metazoa > Chordata > Actinopteri > Lutjaniformes > Lutjanidae > Lutjanus > Lutjanus campechanus. The sequence goes on along the minus strand of JAJHUR010109433.1, from coordinate 8,246 downwards.
GTGTATGTTGGTGGGTGGCATAATTCTGACAGAACAAGCTCTACTGAGTTTTGTTCTCATACATAGAAAATCTGAAACTGTGGGGGTAACAGCAGTACAGTAGTAGCTGTGAAAATTACTACAGAGCTTGTGTGATGAGTTGGCAGATTCTCTCCATTAAACAAGGCATTAGTCATCTTCTATAACCTCCCGCCCACCCTGTCTGATGCTGTGACCTCTTCTTCTTCCCACATCCAGAAAGCCAGACTGGCCAGGATAAGAATATCCAAGTCGGGCAGCGCCAACGCCTTCCTCCAGAGCAAACGCAACGGACTGCTCAACGAGCTGCTGGAGCTGACGGTGAGAACGACCTCCGACCCCTCAGAACACTATACGAACCACAGACAGCAAAGTAGGCGTGATGATTACTGGGAAGTCTTCTCAAATGTGTTCATTAAAAATGACATGAAATATCAGCAGATTGTAATTCAGTATGAGAGATTCATCATAGTGTTCCTTGTCAAACATCCTGCTACTAATTATTTCAGTTCGCTGCAACTCAATAGCTTGGAAGCAGCAACTTCACATCAGCAGTATACATACACAAACATCGACACACACACTAAATGACAAACAATTACTCCCATAATTAACCAAAGGACAATTTAGAAGTCATTTAGAGGCTATAAAAGAGCAGCAGAAGTTGCAGTCATTACATTCTGGTTGTTATACAGGGCAGGGGTGATAGCAGAGGAGTTATGCCAGTAATCCTCCATGCAGGCATTATCAGTGTAATCACACCAAGTACTTCTCTTAGTTGTCTTTCCGTCCTAAACTTGATTCAACCCATGTCTGTAAAACTGGCGAATCTGCTTGTTGTGCTGCTGTTGGTGATAATTAGATGGTTAGTGCATTAAAAGAGGCTGCAGCCAACTCCAAAACTGCACCAGTGAACAATGACACAATTGACAACACTTAAATGCCACACTCACCCAGACTCCTGTTCCTGCAAAAAGCACAAAATGTTCTGTCTTTCCTCCTCTCTATGATTACAGACAACTGCAGTGTTATGTTCTTGTCCATCATCACCGTGCATTAAAAGTATGTGTTAAATGTAAGTCTAAGTGTAATATTTACTCTCCTTTTAGCTCTGTTTTCAGTCTCCACCAACTCCTGAGGGAACTATCTGACTCTTTAACTGCTAAATGCTCCACTTTGGTCCTTAACTTTGTTTGTGCTAAGCAGGTATCATACATATGTTATAGTAGATTTTAAGAAATAGTTCAACATTTTGAGAAGTGTGCTCAAATTCTGTCTTGCTGAGAATTACATGAGACCCATAACACTCTCATGCGTGTGCGCCAAGTATAAACCCAAAGCCAGGCAAATGACCCTTCCTAAGTCCCACCCTTTTTCACACATCTAAATGCATCGCAGCACCGTGGACCAGGACTAGTGGTATCGCTCGCCTTTTGTTGAAGCCCGAAATTTTGATGTATTGTGACAGAACACCCAAAGGGCCCTGCAATGTGTCGGCGTTAGCCCCCAGTGTTGTCATCAATGGAGTTTGTGCCTTTGACAGATTGGGAGTAAATTAAGCTAAGTGCTGATATTTATACCTCCTACTGATTACAAGTGATGGGTGTTACTTTTTACTCTGTTTAAGAGGGATAAGGTTATTGTGGTCATATGGTTATGGTTATGTGGTTATGGTTGTCTCAGACTGGTAGTGTTGGAGTTTGGGCAGTAGATGGTGATGCTGTGTGGACTCATTCAGCACTCTATTGATCTTCTCAAAGTCTCAGCAAGAAAGCAAACAACATATTTCTTAACACCCAGTGTGTATGATTTTCAGGGATCTATTGGCAGAGTATGGTAGAAATGGAATAAAATATTGAAAAGTATGCTTCGTTAGTGTATAACCACCTGAAAATAACAAACGTGGTGTTAGAATGAGCCCTTTATATCTACAGAGGGCGTGGCATCTCCTCTATGGAAGCAGCCATGTTGCACCACCATGTTTCTGCAGTAGTTTAGAACATAGAAACCAAACACTGGCTCTAGATATAGCCTTTTGCATTTTTTGCAGCCAGGTTTTCCGTCATGTGTGGAAGGGGAGGGTGCCAGAGGGGCGGTGTTTGCAATCTGCAAGCTCACTGCAATTTGCCACAAAATCCTGCACACTGGTTCTTTAAAACATCTTACTATTGATTCAAATTGCATGTCCTTCTCTTTATGACCACTTGCAGACATGAGCCAACTTTCTACCTTTTAAAGAGAGCATGTTCTCTTCCTTTTTTTTTTTTTACTTGTCACCACCATGGAAAAATGTGTTTGGTAATGCACGAGCAAATTGCCTATATCCTTCCCCTCCAGTCCATCACTCTTGCTTTCAGTGACACACTCCCTTCCTTGCAGATGGTTACTAAAATCCATTTGGATCTAATCGAGTCCAGTGTGAAAGCTCATGGGTGTCTGGAAGTGGTTAGAATTATCATATAAATGCCATCTGTGAGTGCTGAGCAACCCCCATCCCTCTGCATGTGTGTGATGAGGCTGCCAGAGTCCTGCCGCATCAAATTACAGTGGTGTCACTGCTGTCAGTCAGTCGCTGCGTGAGTCTGGGGTGCCAGTGAGTGGGGATATATGACAAAATGACTGGTTCTCTCATAGCCTGTAGTTAGATTAGAAGTTCTGGTCTGTTGGTCGTTTCTCTTTTCCCTGAAGGCGTTTTCATTTTTTGACATTTATTTGTTTCCCAGATCACAGACTCATTATCATAGAGGGTGATATATTGATAATACTGAAAAGTTTTATGATAACTTTGCATGGAAACTTCATCTTGTTTTCACTCTACAGAGTTACAGGATTTCCTCTAATTTGCCCACATCACTAATTCCGGTTTGGTGATGTACTCATTGATAACAGGCAGCCGAACCAATCAGATCTTTGTAGGGAAGGAGCGAGGGATTCACAATCATGTTCCTGCACCAATAATCATAAAAATGACAAGTGACAAATTGAAACAAAAATGGCAACAAATGTGGATGAGATCAATGTAGCTACATGGCTTTTAGGAATGGGCAATATATAGATAAAATCCTCTTTCATGGATCATGTCATGTTATTTAGACATAAAAGTATATTGTTTTAACCGCTTAACAATATACTTTTATGTCTAAAATGGTCTGAGCTACTACACCCAGTGTGTGCTAGCTAGAGAACTAGCTTGTTACAGTATAGTACATTACAGAAAAGGTGATTTAACACAGCCTGTGACACCTGTGTTGTTCAAAAGATTTAGTATGTCCCAATACATAGTCTGTCAGATGCAGTATTCCCAAAATACTAGGATGTCCTTCAGCATCCAGTAACATTTTTCAGTATGCAAGCCAGCATGCTTTTCTGGCCATTCTAACCCATAATCCTTTGTGATGGGTGTGAGAACAAGAGGGTCAGAAAATGAATCAGACTTCGCAACTACTTGAGGAAACTGCCGGCACACAGTGCAGTACATTACTTTGTTAAATGATTCATATTCTAGCTAACTTAACTCATGCTGCCACATTATACCTGAATTTACATGCCATTTTGTTTTTTCATATTCCACCTTTTGTGTTTCCGGTTCTTCTGTAGGAGCGCAGTAAATCCAAACTTCACTATCAGTGACATATCAGTAGCTGACCGATGAAAAGTACTGTTAACTGTTTCTGTAGAAAGTTAAACTGAAAGGTGCAAAGGAATCGGGATGTTTGCTTAACTTTAATGTTGTGTTTGTGAAGGATCGCAGTATGGGGATAATTCGGTGGCCAGAGTATCTTTTTGTGGTTAATGCTGACTAAAGTTGACTTAAAGCTCTTGGATTGGATGAATTAACTGAAATGAATGAAGGAAACGGCAATTCAGTCTGATTATCAGGCTAACATCTTCTTGTTTTTTGTAACGGCAGCACATTACCAGAATATCACAAATTATATTGGAAAATATAATGATATATGTGAGTTTTACCAAGGTTCCTATTGTTTCTCATTTTGGGTAATTCTGAAAATCAATGAGCAGAACTGATTTACGGTGAGTTTTATGGGCGCTTACTGTGCACATTTATATAAACGTCTATCTGTGATGAAAAACACTGATACAGGACTGTATTCTATAATCATTCCTGTCTGAACATCTCCTGTATGTTAGATGTTTTATTCACAAGTCTACTCATCAAAATGTCTTTTTAGAAAAGGCGTTGAGAACTTGCTGAATCGGAAATCTTCTATCTACAATAGAAGTATGTATCACAATAAAGAAAGGTCTTCTCCATTTAAGTCAGTACAAGTTATGTAAAATCAAAGACGGCGATTATGTGACTGAAATATTCAAGCTCAAGGTGGATGGTCCAGAATACAAGGCGTTTATTTTGTCAGGTATTTAATTCACTGGATGAGCCCAAAACAGATGGGCCTATCTGGTAACTTTGTCAATAATATAAACTTAAAGTTTCAGAGATGTGTTTATCCATATCAGCCACTTCCTCACTCATCTCTGCACTTATAAAAAAAAAAAAGACCTTCTCAGTGACATTAATGTTATCAGGGTCACTTTTCAGATGAACTGCATCAAACTCATCTTCTTTCTTTGCAATAAAAGATCTTTGAACCTTGAAGCAGGTCTGGGTCTCTAAAATACAGTGACTTCAATAGGACATCTTTTAGGGGGCAGATCCACACATTGAGACATCAGGAGGCGTATTCTCGTGCCCACATCACTGTATTGTTCATGTGTCTGGAATCTGAATGAGAGTCCTTGGGCTGGATCGCCACCCACCCAAATCCTTTGAGGAACAATGTGCGCTGTGGGGGGAGAATTAATTTGTTTTCAGTTTTCATGTTTTTTGGCAATTGTTATTACTTTGAGACTAAGCTATATTGGAGCCTGAGCTTTGAAACCAAGTCTCGCTTGGAGAAAGACCAAAAAACGGTTCCATAAGTTTCTGTTTTTCTCAACTCTTCTCTGTTTTTCCCTCTTTCTGAAGCTTCACACATCAATAACTATTCAGCTGCCTTGAACATCACATAACACCCAGTGGTACCTACTTAGATAGTTAAGTAAGGGAGCTGGCAACAACACTGTTTCAGGATTTATATTTTATTAGTTCAATAAGCTGAAAGTGGGGAGGGGGTCTTTTTGCAACCTGCTTACACGAGGAACCAAACCAAAGGCAATAACTGTATTAATGGTTCAAAAGATGCACAAAAAAGAAAATTAATTATAAACAAATCACTTGCCAAGGCTGAGGGATCAATCCACGCTGAGCTGAAATGTGGTCCATTATGTAACTAAATGGCTAGTTAGGTATTTGAAAGGAAACAGCAGGAGATGCTGGCTACCTGCTCATAAAGAGAGTGAAATCAATGAGCATGAACCAAAATAGTTCTGTTATAAATAAAATGGGCGACGCTAAGCAGAACGAAAGCCTCACGTCACCGACATTTCATTACTGGTGACAAAGTTTGTATCAAAGAGTCATTTCAGCACCAGGCTCACTGTGCTCAGAGTCAGAGTCTTTAATAAGTGACGAGGACACACCAACAATGTAATCTGTCAACATTTATCAATGTTTTCTCTGTGTGTGCGTGTGTGTGTATTTTGTGTGGCTTATTAAGGATACAGAAGAGGATGAGCAGAAGCTGACTAAGTCCATCTCTCTGATAGAGAGCCAACACCACCACCTACTGCACTGTCTGGAGAAAACCACTGTGAGTGCACTTCAACACTTTTCTCTCGCTTTCATTCAAGCATTTTCAACCTTCAGAATGCAGCAATAACATTAAAAAGGCTGAAAAGACTGAAGAAGTATTGTATTATAATAATAAGACTTTATACCAGTGAACAAAGAGAAACACCTGTGATGCTGACAGTTATTGTAGTTTGACTCTTAGTTGTTTCTGTTTTGTTTTTGTTTTTTGTTTCTTTTCAATTCATATGAATTTTATTGTTTAGTTTCAGTTTAGTTCTTATTCATGTCAATATTAGTCTTGAAGTGGTGTCCTTATGACTGTCATTATACTGTCATAACCATGTCACAACACCCATCATGAACATGGAGTCTTTATGAATGTTTATGGCCGTTGCCATTCAGTCAGTTATGTCATTTTAATGCAAAGCTGACATTGTTTGAGAGGTCTTCATTATGACATCTTCACATTAAACCCAAGACAAAAAACTTGACATTAACTAAGACGACATAACTTGTCATTGTCATGTCAACGTGACCTGTGGTTGGTTTTCTCACTGCCAGTCATGGGACCTTTGCGTCATGAATGACAACTTGCTTTAACCACAGATTGTTTATTAAATAGGGATTCAACCTATTTTACATGCCATTTATGGCTCCAACTCTGTATTTGGACAGCAGGGTCTTACATTCTGCTCATTTAACTATAATAACTTTGGGTGCCGACAACTGTAAGACGTAATCAGAAAAAAACTAACCACGGGTGATTTGGTTATAGAAACTAAACACTAAACCTGCAAAAATGTTATAATTATATGTTTCATTTCCTTTTTTTTTAAAGCTTCATTGCTTACTGTTTTTCCTATGTGTATTTTTCTGTGGTACAACATTTTGCATATGTTTTAATGACATTTGACCTATATTGATTCTCTGATGTGACCAAGCTTACTTTACACACCTGTAAGCCTTTGTTAATCTTTACACAAATGGCGTGGGTGTGTACTTAAACCTCCAGGGAGTTTTAAAGATGTCAGTAACTTTGACAGTAATGTTGTCCGTCTCATCAAATCTGTGCTTCGACATCAGTCAGAAGGAAGAAAAAAAGTCTTGGCATAAATGCTTCAGAATGTTTACATGCCCGTTTGATGCTTTTTACAGGGCATTTTGAGGAAGTAGCTGTTAATCTCGAATCTTCACACAGTGATTTGGATGCTCTTTGAGTTAGTGTACTCTTTAAAGTGTTGGATTTTGGGAGCTACTGATTTGCAAAAGGTTCTGATGTCAGAAAGCATAGATCTGTATGAGACATACTGAATCCACTCCACACAGTTAGCTGTACTAATTAGTCCATGTGCATGAGTTTGTGAATGATACTATCAGGTTATCATTATAATCAATATTAATCAACTTGTATGTATTTGTAAAATGATATATCACTCAAGGTATCAAGTTCCTTGAGTCTTTTATTTACTCCATGTTCTGTTTTCCTCTCCAGTCCCTCCCTGTTTTTTCAAGCCCTCATCCTGTTTCCTCTCTGCAGGCTCATGAGTTTGTGGATGAGCAGATGTACGAGCAGAACTGTTTAGAAACAGCGCTCCAGACCTACCCGTCACGCAGCCCCTCTGTATC
>JAJHUR010109432.1:0-12443 GCA_027495735.1 Lutjanus campechanus | reverse complement strand
TTTATTGATCATCATGTACATTTATTAACACCTGAGATTTTTGTTTTGTTTATGTGACATTATGAAGCAGAAGATGTTAAACCACACACAAGATATTAATGAAGACACAACGTCCACAAAGTCAAAGACATATTTCACTTATGATTCTTGATATGAAGACAGCAGGTGTCCAGGTGACTGAGTGACATCATACATGAGAAACCAACACTTTTAATGTGTAAAATATCATCAACTAAATCAAAGTCAATGTTTCTAATAATATGACCTTTTTCACATTGTGGCAGTAACTTTTTTTAAGGGAACTTATTTCAGTTTCTCACAGAACCAAAAGGAACAGAAACTCATCAGGGCATCAAACCCTCTGCAAGCACAAGTCAGCAACTCGACCCTACAAAAGTTGTTTTTGAGAAACTCGAGCAGAGGTGACAAAAGTACACACATTCTTTACTCAAGTAGAAGTACAGAAACTTGTGTTTAAAAAAGACTGGTAAAAGTAGAAGTATTGATTCCACTTGTTTACTGCAGTAAAAGTGAAAAAGTTCAGCCTCAGAAATGTCCTCAAAGTATAAAAGAAAAAGCCTCTGAAGGACATTTCTACCAGCTGCTTCTGTGCAGATCAGCTAACTGAACCTCACATCATATTAATATAATCATTAAACTATTAAACCATGTTAACTTCAAATAAAATAAAATAAAAATCAATATACTTGAAGTAATGATCATTAACTTCATTAGTTTTGTTCCAGTGTGAAAATCAGTTTTCAATCTCAGCAACAAAACCTAAAATATTATGATGAACACAAGAACAAACTTCAGAATCTTCTGTTCAGCCTCAAAAGAAGCTGCTTCTCAAATTTCTTTGAATCAAGATGAGTCATTTTGTCATGTTACTTCTTTTATGTCGCCTTCATCTTGTTTCGTCTGTCGTGCTCGAGCATGACGTGCACTGAAGCATATGACAAGGAATCCTCATGTGTTATTATCAGATCCATTTAGGGTGAAATCAGTCTTGATGTGGGGAAGTCAGCATGTAATGGTGCAAAATAAAAGGAATTGATGTTTCCCCTCAAATATGTTAAAACTAAAGGGCCTGTTTAAAAATGTGAGGAGCAGAAAGTACAGATATTTGTTTTAAAATGTAGAGAGTAAAAGCAAAACGTCAGAGAAAAGCAAACTACAGATACCTGAAAAGTTTACTTAAGTACAGTAACAGTTAGTACAATGAGTATTTGTTCTTTGTGACTTCCCACCTCTGTAAGATGATGAATCACAGCAGCAAACTATTCTGCTGCAGTTGAATATTTACAGAGTCAAAGTCTTCATTTGAAGAGAAACTGACGCACCATTTTTTCTATATACCCAAATATCACTTCAAGCAATGAAGGCCTCTTCTCTGCTCTCTGTCTAGCCTCCTTTTCCTGATTTTCTTTTAATGTTTTAGTTTTCTCTTCCAGTTCTCTTTCATAAGCTTCCCTCAATTGCTTCTCCCTCTCAGCATTTGCCTCCTTCATTTCTTTCTCATACTTTTCTTTCATTTGCTTCTCCAGTTCCTCTCGCTCTTTACGATTTTTCTCTTCATTTTCTTTCAGGATTTGTTGTTTCATATCTTCTATCGCCTTCTCTGCTCTCTGGAACATTTCAGTGGTGTAATGACTTCCTCCGTTCTTCTCTGTTATCTCTCTGATCTTGTCGAGCAGCTCTCTGACCTGAGAACGATCCTTCTTGTCATTATTAAAGACGTGGTACTGTCCATTACATTTGGCCACAAGTTCCTGCAGGTCTTTACTTTCCAGCAGGAACTTATCAATTGGCTTCCCTTTGAGCAAGTCACCATGGGTAAAGAGAACCATGCTGTATTTGTTGGCTTCCTCACCAAAGATTTCCTGAATCTTCTGCACCGTCTTCTTTTCTTCATCTGTGAATCTGCCCAGTTTGACGATGACCAGGAAGACATGTGGTCCAGGAGCAGCAAAAGAAATGCACTGGGCAATATCTTTAATGGTTTTCTCTTCATCAGTCCTGGTATCAAACAGGCCTGGCGTGTCAATAACAGCAAACCTTTGTCCATCCACCTCACCAGAGGCTTTATTACAGAGTTCAGTCAGAGATTGAGCAGAAAACGCTGATTTAAAGATCTGTTTTCCCAGAATGGTGTTTCCTGTGGCGCTCTTCCCAACTCCAGTCTTCCCCACCATCACAATCCTGAGCTCCTCATTATTGTGGTAGGTTTTTGTAGGTGTAGACCAGAAGACTGAAAAACAAGAATAAACAATTCATGCTCTGTGTTTTCATAAAATGTGTTCAATGCAGTTCCACAGGACACCTTTGTGGTGCTGTAAAGTGCCCTTTAAGACTGTAATAATAAGTCATATTAGACCTCAGTGTGCATCAAATGAAGCTCTTGTCAGATCATCTAACTGCATCTGAAACCCTGCAGCTTTACATCTTCAGTGTGACCGATAACAAAAAACTAAAAAAAAATGTAATTATAAAATCCGAAATGACATCACCAAAAGTGAAACTAAACTGCCTCATCAAAACAACTCAGTACAACAAGGACAATGTGATGGTTGAAATAAAATCTGAGACCCTTATAGAAACATCCTGACGTGACTTCTATAAGCCCCTCTCATTTTTTAACACTCTGGCCCTGATATGATGACTCATTGTAACCTGCAAACACAAGTATTAAGGAACAAACCACTAGTGGACTCGGGGGGTATGTTTGAAAAAATGCAAAAATAAGTCTCTCTATGATAAATTAAAGAGCCCTCCAGGCACAATGTGCCCCCTATGGTGTCCTTTCAGTAAACATGATAAAGTGTCCTTTCAATGGACAAAAAGTGATAAAGTGCCCTCTTAAGCCTTTCATTGGACTGAATGCAGTTAAATGTCCTTTTGAGGGACCATTCAGAGGACAAAAAAATATGTGTGCATTACAATGTTTGGTGCACTGGTGCCCCACTGCATACAGCTGGTGCCCTTTTTATTTCATTTTTTTGCCCACCACTGGCATAAAAGATCAAATTAAAGGAATATAATGCTGCTGTAATATGAAAGTAAACAAATGCAAAACACAGACAGACAAATGAATAGTACAGCAGAAATGAACACACAAAAAAATAATAAAAAATAAAAAATATTATATTACAGAAGAACAACCCTGTCTTCTAGAATTTACATTTGTGTAAATAAATAAATAAATCACCATCATCACAATCATACCCTGATGCCACCTGTGTTACCAGTAGATAATGATTATAATAAATTGCATGTGGACTTACAATATTTGAAGACTTGGCTTGCCATGTTTCCAGTTGTTTGTTGTAATTGTGCTGCTGCAGTGAAAACACAAAGTTGAGAGTCTGTGAGCAACAATTCTTGATGTGACAGCTTCATGCAGAAAACCACACCCATTTAATACAAGTAAGACTAGATGTGTTAATGTGTTTAGTTCACAGGCTGCTTTATACTACAATCTTAAATGTGAGGGTAGAGGCAGAACAGTTTGTGTTTTGAGCCCATTTTTATTATCTGTATTAAATTCAGTCCTGATTTCATAAATAAATTTTTCAGTGAAAATCCCACTCTGAGTGTTCAGGCCCCTTCGCTTTTTCTCATCAAGTCACTTCAGTTTTATTAATTCAGTCCAACATCACAAATCAACACCTTTACAGCAAACAACAGCCTCTATAGACCCCCAGTTTAGATCAGGAGAAACTCACCACAGGGAAAAATAATTCATGAAATCTCAAGAAGAGAAAGAGGAGACAACAAATACAGTGAATGTCAGGATGAAATAAATTCTTGATTTATTGTAAACAAATGACAAGTTAAAAACTTTATTCACCACAGTGTAACTGTAGCCGACAGTATATTTACAGTGTTCACACAGACAGAGATCTCCACAAAGAAAAATATAAATTTAATTGTTACATTTAATCAACAGTTTACAGCTAAACTGCACCTTCAGCAGTCAGTTACTGTTTTGTCCTCATTTTGTGCTGTGATCAAATCTGTAAAGTCAGTGTGACTCTGATCCAGTCAGAACCTGTTGAGTCTGAATTCAGCTGAAATGATTCACATCCTTGTTTGTCTCTTTGTATTTTTAGATCAGAGTACAGCTTGAATATCCAGTCCTCCTGCATTTCTACACTTTGTTCTATTAACTACAAACAGAAAACCCTGCACACACCTCCCATCAGCATTTATAAGAAATGCCACCATCAGTTTCTTTTACAGTCCATCTTTTACAGTAAATGACCATAAACACGGTGCAGTTATAGGGTGTAGCAGCCTTTTGAATTGTAGTTCTTAAACCAACATGTACACTGAAAACCCAGCCTGCAGGTCAACAGATGCTACTGTGCTTTCCTGAGATTTTAAAGTTTCAGCAGAGCCTTTAAATAAATTAATACATAGAAATAAAAGTGGTGTGAAGCAAGAAAACATTGTACTGAGGGCCTCTTCTATCAACCTGGAAGCTTAGTCACAAACAAAATAATGGTTTAAAAATATATTGTAATAATAAAATATATGTTTTTGTATCAAACATCAAGTATTGCATCAAACCCCCGACTCCCTGTCCTGAATTTCACCTCAACTGGTCATCTGTGTTGGAAGTCTAAACACACAACTCTTCATCACCATCACCACATGAACTTAAAACATTATTTTTCATCCCAAGACTGCGCCGCCACAGTCTGACCTACTGTGCTGTGATTGGCTACAACTACTGTGCTCTGATTGGCTGTGAGTTCGGTTAAGGTTAGGCTCAAAAACTACTTGGATAGGTTTAGACAAGAAAACTAATTGAATAGGTTTAACAAGAAAAACTACTTATAGGCACAAAGACTAACTAGGATTATGAAAAAATCAAGGTTAATGGTTAAACTACTAGACCCTTTCACATCATTAGCAAGGCTCTCTGGTGATCACACTGAAACATCGTTGAGGCAACAAGAACCAGCCAATCACAGCTCAGAAGGGATGAACTAGGAACATTCATTCATTGATTCATCTTCTGTAACCGCTTATCCGTGATGGTCGCAGGGGGGCTGGAGCCTATCCCAGCTGGCATTGGGCAAGAGGCGGGGTACACCCTGGACAAGTCAGCAGTCTAGGCAGAACAGTTTTGGAAAAAAAATAATGGCAACTTAAAAGTTGATATGTTGATGTTGTGCTCACAACTTGTTTGTATTGTTTTTTGTAGTTTTTATAATATTGATCATTGAATCCTGATGATGATGGTGATTTTATCAGTTTTGAAGGGCGGTGCCATCCTGCAGAGACTGGCTCCAGATCTGAAAAGGCTTATGTGCATCATTTTAGAAGGCAATGACAAACAAAATATGTTGTTGTTTTATTTGGAGGACGTAATGTATGAAATGTATTGTGTAGTTTTCATAATATCTTTATAGTTTATTACATTTGTAATTATATGATATTTCAAGAACTTGGATTTGAACATTTGTCCACACTGACCTCCGAAAGAAAACACAATACACCCTCCGACCATCAGGGGTCTGTTGTACTGCCATAAGTGGTACCTAAACGGAACGGGACCCAGGAGAGAGATTTGTGGAGCTAAACCGCCTGGAAAAGACATCTGAAGGTGCGGGCATGCAAGGAGAGAGACTTTATTTGTTTTCTTTATTTTCCTCTCAAGCTCTTTGCGCATTTCTTCTTGTTTCTCCCTCAAGATTTGCTTTTTCTTGTCTTCAATCGCCTTCTCTGCCCTCTGGAACATGTCTTTGGTGTAGTGGCCTCCTCCATTCTTCTCTATGATATTTTTTACCTTGTTGAGCAGCTCACTGACTTGAGAACGATCCTTCAGGTCATTATTGAAGACGTGGTACTGCCCGCTACATTTATCCACAAGTTCCTGCAGGTCTTTGCTGCTCAGCAGGAACTCCTTGATAGTTTTCTCTTTGAGCAGGTCACCATGGGTAAAGAGAACCATGCTGTATTTGTTGGCTTCCTCTCCAAAGATCTCTTGAATCTTCTGCACCGTCTGCCTTTCTTCCTCTGTGAATCTGCCCAGTTTGATGACGATCAGGAGGACATGTGGTCCAGGAGAAGCTAAAGAAATACACTGGGAGATATCTTTTCTGGTTTTCTCTTCATCAGTCCTGGTGTCAAACAGACCTGGAGTGTCGATAACACAAACTTTTTGTCCGTCCACCTCACCATCAGCCTTTTTACAGAGTGTGGTCAGTGATTTAGGGGAAAACTCTGATTTAAAGACCTCCTTTCCCAGAATGGTGTTTCCTGTGGCGCTCTTCCCAACTCCAGTCTTCCCCACCATCACAATCCTGAGCTCCTCGTTATCGTATCTGGTCAGTTCTGAAGGACAGAACAGAGATTATTAATATGCAGTTGTGTTATTCAAGCACTTCAGCTCTGTACGTTTATGGTGCAGACAAGAACCGTTTGAGCAGAGGTGGGGAGTAACTAATTACAAATACTTTATTACTGTACTTGAGTATGTTTTCAGGTTTCTATACTTTATTTGAGGATTACATTTTCTGACAACTTTTGAGTTTTACTCCCTACATTTTAACACAAATTTCTGTATGTTTTACTACATTTTTAAAACAGGCTTGTTACTTAAGTTTAATGCATTTGTGGAGAATTATTGATCATTTATATTGTGTGTCATTGGATGCCACCTTCCCAACAATTGTGACCTAAATGGATGCAATAAAAACAGAAGAAACAATTTCCCGGTGTCTCCATCAGTGCGAATCACACTTCACATGTAACAAGATGAAAACAATGCAAAAGATGTAGCGGGGGAAAAATAGTTAACAAGTGTAATGTAAGTAGCTACAGTTTCTGTAATTAACAGAAAAATGTGGAGTGTGTGTGTTGATGAAGAGAGGCCACATATCTCCACTGTACAACTTTGATGTAATCTGTCCTGGCAGTTGATCAAACTAGATTTCATCACACGCCTCCCATTTGTTCACTGAAAACACACCGTCTCCATCACTGCCAACACAGAGGAGATCACAGATGGAGGACAGAGAAATGTAAGGGAAAATGTTTGCTGAGCTCTTGGAGAGGTGATGTACTCACCACGCTTGTCTTCTTTGTCATTGTTGGCCATGTTTGGGCTCGAGAAGGCAGAGGAGCTGTGCTGCTGAAGTGAAGATTTAAGTATCTGCAACAGCAACATCATTCACCAAACCACACCCATATCACAATGTTGGCAACAAAGCTCGGGCAGACCAGGGTGTGAACAGTTAATTTACTTCAGGTTACCTGTGCCAGGTTCCTATTTGTGGATTTTAGACAACATCAGCAAGTGAATAATTGACTTACTGTCTGACAGGAGGAGGCACATGAAGCATCTATGACTGTTTGACCATGAGTACTGTTTCCCCTCAACCATTCTTTCCCCTCAGCTCTCTCCCTGTACACCAGGGCTGCCAACAGTGGGGCCTATGGCCCAAACTTAGCAGACTAGCAAACTAACTGTGGTGAAAGCAAAGAAGACTTATAGAACATCACTTTAGCATGTCACCTGCACACCACGCTCTGCAGTGTGCTGGGATTTTATACTTGAAATGAGCAGGAGACACCTTTACTTTCTCGGACTGTGTGGAAATCTCATGTTTTCACATCACAGATGACAAAGAAATGCATTAATAATCTTACTGGTAAAACATATCAGGGGTGTAATGGCTAGATTCAACTAGTCACAGCTGCCTCGTGTAACGGCTACACCGCGTCAGCTGGAGCTAATCGCTGCAACTCTTGTGATTCCAGCAGCAGCTCTTCGCTCTGCTCTGCTTTAAATATGTGCCAAGTCTATTTTTCCTCATGGATCCTCACACCAGCAGGTGGCGCCAGCAGACAGGCAGGCAGTTAGCAGCCACATGAAGAAGGAGGTAAAGTTTCTCTGCTGAACTTCAGACAGAAATATTCTACTTTTTACTCCACTACATTTATTTGACAGCTTCAGTTACTTTGTAGTTAAGAATGTAAATACAAGTCATGTGATCAGGTTATACAATCTGATAAAACCAGAAAATAATAAAGAAACATGTTCAACTGTAGCTCTACTTTGAGCAGCTACAACATGAAGGAGTTCAGTGTTCAGTATAGAGAAATGCAGTGGAAGAAAAAGTATTCAGATACTTTACTTTGGTAAAAGTACTGATACCACACTGTGAAAATACTCCACTACAAGTAAAAGTCTGATTTTCAACCCTGAATTAAACAGATGTATCTCAGTAAGATGTAATAAAATGTGAAAAGTAAATGTTTGTGCAGTAAAATGTTTTATTATTATATCTGATGTTGTTGGATCAATATTACTGCTGCATTCATGTGTATGTTGCATTTTACTGCTGTAGATGTTTAAGGTTGAGCTCATTTTTAACTACTTTATATATTGTTGACTGGTTTAATGTGCAGCAATGCATCATGGTCTATATGATCATCATGTGTTTGTAGCGTGGTTGTCCTGTGAGAACCTCGTATCTCTAAAAAGTCAGACAAACAGCCTGTTTTCAGCTTTGAGACATTTTCCAGCTGATCCAAGAAGATAAAAGATCATCATGTCATACATCAGGGAAATGGTGTAAAACCACTAGAACTTAGTTAGTTAGTTAGTTAGTTAGTTAGTTGTCACGTCTTTTCCTCACATCTCTCTCTCACATCCTACCTGGGAGGAGCTCAGACACGAGGAGAGGAAGCGAGCAGAACTGTTGCCACCATGTTCAGACCTGCAGGTCCTGTCAAATCTGTCCAACAGTCCAAACTGCACTGCCCACAGACGTGTGGCTCCACCTAGCAGGAAAAATATCAGCAGGAGTTGAAAGGTGCAAATTTACAGAAAAGAAGAGAAACAGCTGCTGAGAGCTGAGTTCTTGAAATATTACATGAAATCAATATATCATGTTTATTCCTTTAGGTCTCCTTTTCATGTCCACAGTCTGAACCAGGCGTGTTTCTGTGTTTTTTCCTTAAAATAATATCTACCTGTACCTACCTGAATCACATGTCTGGATCAGGCTGTATCCTTCACACTGTGTGATATTTAGAAGAAGATATTTGTTGATATATTGAACTGAAACTATTTTTGATCTAATTGATCAGCCTTTTCTACTGTTTGTATATTTGCATGTAGATGTTTTTTGGACTTCATGTGCAGACAGTTGATGGATTGAACTGTTTTACTGGGATGTTTCTGATGAACTCGGTAACTCTGCTCCTTTCATAACATGTGAATGTAACTGAGGACACTCCTCCTTGTGAGGGAGGACACCTGTGTCTTATCCTCCATTTAATGTCTGTTGAGCTGCTTCGTCCGTCAGTATCCTGAAGAAGAAATGTGGCTGAAATAAAGAATATTGTCTTTTGCATCGTGGCTACGAGTGTGTGACTGTTTTCTCCCACAACCTGTGATTTTCTATGTTCTGCACCTCTCCAGTATTGGTGTGTGTTCCTCCCTCCTACAGATCCTCAAACTTTAATACAACAATTTTCTTTGCAGCTCTCAGTGAAGCTTTAATAACTTTAAGGTGATTATGAAAATAAAAAATGTTTGATGGTGTTGTTTCAGTGCTCAGGATGATGCTCTGGCAAACTGTTTTGTCACAAAATGCTTCAAAGTTGATCCTTTAATATGTGAGAAAACTATCAGACAGTAATTTAATTTATGACAGTTTAGTTAAAGAAAGTTGAGTAAAAGAAAACTGAACAGAACCAGAGGAAGAGTTAAAGAAATATGGAGCCATCAGCAAAGTCTGAGGAGCCAAAAAGTATTTTACAACTAAAAACTGTCATGTTTTCAAATGTGGATCAGGTTTTAACTGAGGCTTTGTTGTAAATGAGGAGACAAAGTTCAGATTCACAGAGCTGCTGCTCCTCCTCCTGGAATGAATCAGCACTTGATAAGCCCTCCCTCTTCTTCCTGCTCTCAAACACAGCCAGCTCCACTCTGTTCATGCATTTCCTTGTTCCCTCCCCTTCAGATCTACAGTTTGAAGATGGGTGGAACCAACATGTGCTGACGTGCAGCAGCTGACAGGCCACATTCACTGCAGGAACACATGCTGTTTAGATCAGAGCTCAGACTAGTTTCGGTTCTCAGTAAGTGAAACTCAGACAGTCGTTGTTACCGAGAGGTGAAATGGCGCAGAAAGGAGTTCAGCTTGACCAGGAATCCTTCACTTGTTCCATCTGTCTGGATCTACTAAAGGATCCGGTGACTATTCCCTGTGGACACAGCTACTGCATGAACTGTATTAAAGGATTCTGGGATGAAGAGGATGAGAAGAAAATCCACAGCTGCCCTCAGTGTAGGCAGACCTTCACACCGAGGCCTGTCCTGGTGAAAAGTACCATGTTAGCAGCTGTAGTGGAGCAACTGAAGAAGACTGGAGTCCAAGCTGCTCCTGCTGATCACTGCTATGCTGGACCTGAAGATGTGGCCTGTGATTTCTGCACAGGGAGAAAACTGAAAGCTCTCAAGTCCTGTCTGGTCTGTCTGGCTTCTTATTGTGAGAAACACCTGCAGCCTCATTATGATGTAGCTCCATTAAAGAAACACAAGCTGGTGGAGCCCTCCAAGAAGCTCCAGGAGAACATCTGCTCTCATCATGATGAGGTGATGAAGATGTTCTGTCGTACTGATCAGCAGTGTATCTGTTATCTCTGCTCTGTGGATGAACATAAAGGCCACGACACAGTGTCAGCTGCAGCAGAAAGGACTGAGAGGCAGAGAGAGCTGGAGGTGAGTCGACAAAACATCCAGCAGAGAATCCAGGACAGACAGAAAGATGTGAAGGTGCTTCAACAGGAGGTGGAGGCTATCAATGGCTCTGCTGATAAAGCAGTGGAGGACAGTGAGAAGATCTTCACTCAGCTGATCCGTCTCATGGAGAAAAGACGCTCTGATGTGAAGCAGCAGGTCAGATCCCAGCAGGAAACTGAAGTGAGTCGAGTCAAAGAGCTTCAGGAGAAGCTGGAGCAGGAGATCACTGAGCTGAAGAGGAAAGACGCTGAGCTGAAACAACTCTCACACACAGAGGATCACAACCAGTTTCTACACAACTACCCCTCACTGTCACCACTCAGTCTATCTACAGACTCATCCAGCATCAATATCCGTCCTCTGAGGTACTTTGAGGACGTGACAGCTGCTGTGTCAGAGCTCCGAGACAAACTACAGGACGTTCTGAGTGAGAAATGGACAAACGTCTCACTGACAGTGACTGAAGTGGATGTTTTACTGTCACAACCACAACCAGAGCCCAAGACCAGAGCTGAGTTCTTAAAATATTCATGTGAAATCACACTGGATCCAAACACAGTATACACAGGTCTGTTATTATCTGAGGGGAACAGAAAAGTAACATTCATGAGACAAGAACAGTCTTATTCTAATCACCGAGACAGATTCGCTAATTATTGTCAGGTTCTGAGTAGAGAGAGTCTGACTGGACGTTGTTACTGGGAGGTGGAGTGGAGAGGGAGAGGAGTTTATGTAGCAGTCGTATACAAGAATATCAGCAGAACAGGGAGTGAAAGTGGATTTGGATACAATGACAAATCTTGGGCATTATATTGTGGCACAAACAGTTATATCTTTTGGTACAACGCTGTCCAAACTCCCGTCTCAGGTCCTCAGTCCTCCAGAGTTGGAGTGTACCTGGATCACAGTGCAGGTATTCTGTCCTTCTACAGCGTCTCTGAAACCATGACTCTCCTCCACAGAGTCCAGACCACATTCACTCAGCCTCTCTATGCTGGAATTAATCCTTATAATTATGGAGACACTGCTGAGTTTTGTAAACTGAAATAGACAGAAGTCATTTAAGGGACAGTGGGCTAAATTCTGTTTTAATTCTTAAACTTATTTAGTCTTCATGTCTGTTGCTGAGAGCTGATTGGCGGCACTTTGACATCTTCTCATCTGTTGTTGAATGTTGAAGTTCTTTTAGGTGGCGCTCCTTCCTGTGTCTGTTTAGTCATTGAGGCTCTCACTGCTAATAGTGATTTTTATCTTCCTGAACTGACATTTCTCTGCATTTCTCTGAGCTCTAAATGTTTGTTGAATATTTGTATTGATGTATTTGTATGTTGTTGTTTCTCTTCCACTGCAGGAGCCTTTAGAGAGAAAAGCACCAGACCTTCCTTTAGATATTTTCTTCTCATCACTTTGTAAATATGTCAAGAAATCTATAATTACATTTTCATTTATTTGTCTGGAAGACCAGTGTTGTTGTAGTCCCAACTGATGTACAAATGAGGTTTTATAAAACAGATCATGATCATAATCAATAAGGAGATTGTTTATTATTTTCTTTACATAGCTGAGATTCTGAAAAAAAAAGATTATATGTGAATCTGTTCATGAAATGATTGAACAAGACTCATTTAACAGACTTTACTGATGGGATGTGTGAACAAACTGCAGGTTTACATCA
>JAJHUR010109430.1:0-11953 GCA_027495735.1 Lutjanus campechanus | reverse complement strand
TATCTGTCTTATGGACCATGTTTGAAACGTGTTCTTACTGGAACATGTTTTATTGGTGTGATGTGTTTTATAGATCAATAAATAAATCAAATCAAAATATAGCCTCAAGGGGGCAAAGATTAGGGTTTAAGCACATTGTGAGAACTCTAATTTAACAGAATAGTGAAGAATTACTTAAAACTCACCACATGCACATGAATTAATTAGCACATTGTGGGCGAGTGGGACGTGGCTGCCTGGGGAATCAAACCGTGGACCTTTGTTTCACCAGAGCAGAAAACTTAACTGACTGCACCGCTCGGGAGTCATGGTTTCCGCTCCCCCCCTCTAATAAGTTGAAGCAATGACAGATGTCACATGCAAAACTGGGGAATTTTTGTCTGAGTAATCCGGAGTACGTTCCAGCTGTCCAACCGAACTGCCGAGTTTGGGAACCGTCGCTGTTACAGTTTCTGAGACTCAGATACTTTTAAGGCACAAGAAGAAGGAGAAGAATCCTGTGAAGTGATCAGCAAACTGCAGCAAAGAGCCAAAAAAAAGTCACCTTCATGTATCTGTAGTAAACTTTGGTCAGTTTGATTTAATTTAAAATAAAGTTAAATTAATTTCTACTAATCAAATTTGGAAATTATGTCTTTTCATCTGTAAAAAGAGACAAATTTAGTGGTGAAATAACACAAAATATCACAATAAAACACTGAAATCATGTCTCACACATACACACGTGGCTAACGCTGAATGCTAACAGACTTATATGATCTTTATATGACCTGATTTGTTCTGTTTGACACTTTGAAGATGTCGAATGTCGTTTTAAATCTTTCTCTCTCTCTTTCTCTTCTGTCACTCAGAGCAAAACGGGATCGACTTCAACCGACAAGTGAGTAACAGAATTCTTTCTAACTTCCCGTGTTTAAATTCCTGTGAATGAGGATTTCATGAATGATGCGTCTGTCACCAGGAGGATCAGTCATCAGTAACCTCTTCCTGTTTGCTGGCAGATACAGTCATGTTTGTATCCAGAGCGGTGGGTGAAACTGGTGTCGCGTTCACGCCTTTATCACGTCTTTTAGGGGCAAACATGGATCAAATTCATTTCTTAATCTTTAACCAAAACATGTTGCCAGATTTTCCCTCTTGATCACTTCTGTGTGGTTTTTATTTAAGCCTTTGAAAGTGCCAGTAAATGCTAAAGAGGCGTAAATGATCCTGTCGTTACAACAGACGTCTCACTGCCTGATGTTAAAGGACAAATCTGATGTTCTCTCATGAAAAGACCAAAACTTTTTCTGACTTCCCTTCCCTTTGAAGTCTGGTGTTTAAGATTTATGGGGATTTATTGGCAGAATATGTCGTAAATTGAATATAATATCAATAAGTATGTTTTTCTGATCACCTGGAAATAAGAATTGAATGAGCCGTTTGTATCTACAGAGGGTGCAGGTCCTCCTCTGTGTTGCTCTGCCATGTTTCAGTACCCAGAACCATCAAATCAAACACCGGCTCTGCTGCTGTTCGTGTTTTGAGTTTGAGTTTGAGTTTGTCCTTCGTGCATGTTCTCCTACATGCTTGGAAGTAGAGAGTGAGACACGAGTTTTGTTATCTGCAAGCTCACACACTGGTCCTTTAAAAACAGCTCCGAAATATAACATTTACTTTGAAAAATAGTCAGTAGTTTCCTGACACAGCTGCTCACTGCAGCTTTTAGTTATTTAGTTATTATTCCGGTTGCAAACAGTTTAATCAAAGCTTGATGTTCCCTCCTCAGATTTATTCAGTTTGAACAGTTTTGAGTTACCTGAAGTGGTAAAGATATGATTTAATCTTCAAAACACCTGCGTACTGTGGTAACAAAGGTCACTCAGACAGATGTAAATATGTGCATTTGTTGGGGACTATTTTCAGCGGTGGATTAGTACACATTTAGGGCTCGAGGACGGAGGTTCTCAATTTGTTTTTAGCTAAAGACAAAATAGAAAATATACCAGGGAACCCCTCATGTTATGTGACAGAACAACACAAGAGAAAAGTATTAAAAAGATATTAATGGTACAAATATTTAATCCATGTCAACACAGAATAATTACACACACATCAAAAGAGTGTGTTTCACTCTTACTTTGTACATAAAACAAAAAACATCAAATATTCAATAGAATAGAGACACTTCAGGTGACACATGCTTCACTGGCGGAAGGAAGATTTTTTATAATATGATAATTTAAATGAATTGAGATGAGATTTAGAACCACAGCAGCAGGAGTGTGTGTGTTTGTTACAGCGCAGTCATGATTCAGTGGCTCATTAATGTGTTTTAATAGTTTTTTTTTGGGAAAACAAATCAGATATATCAGATTAGATTAAAGTTTATTGTCATTGTGCAGAGAACAGGTACGAAATCAATGAATAGATTGTATTATTTAGAAACTGACGGCCCAGGGGACATTTCTGGCCCCCTCTTCCTCTCCATCAGGCCCGCGACATTTTAATTAATTATTTTTTCTAATTGTTTCATACTTTAAAGTTTAAACCACCCTTCCACTGAATACAGTTGAAATAAAAAAGGAATTCTATTTAAAAATATATACATATTGTATGTATGTATGTATTTCTGAAGGTTTGCATGTTCTCTCATATTCTATGTCCAGAAAAGAGTTTTCACCACCACAAAAACAGACAAAAATGAACAAAGTATGATGAAAATATGCTCGTGATGGAAAGAAAAAAGTACATTTTTAGAAATATTGCACTGTCTCACAGTACAGGAACACTGAAATAGGAGAGGACAATAAACGTACACAGATTATTAAGTATTTTTGCATGTATCTGTCTGTGCAGTATAGACAGATCGTGCAGACGGAGTCAGCGCAGTAGTGCTCAGCGCTGTGATGAGCAGGGTCAGAGCCTCGGGGGAAGAGGCTCTTCCTGAGCCTGCTGGCGTGGGAGCGGAGGCTCCTGTAACGCCTGGCAGATCGGAGGAGGGTTAAAAAAGCCCATGGTGAGGGTGGGATTCATCCTGGATGATGCTCGTCACTCAGCCGAGGCAGCGTTCACACAGATAACACCTGTCAGGAGGATTAATCCGGTGTTGGTTTTGGTCTTATCGTGGGAATTGGAGATAATGGGGAGAAAATGAAGACGTTCTGTATCTTTTGACAAACTTAATAATGAGCTCGGTTGGAATATAAATAGCCCGGAGCCATGCGATTGATACCCAGGACACAGGGTTCAACTGACTTTTCGGCTAACATCCTCAGGATAAACTACCCGCTCTCCCTCAGATGTCAACAAAGACTGCCGTCTCTTTTGAAACTCCTCAAACAGTCTGAGGCTATTTGGATACTTCTACAAACATTGTTTTTGGCATGGGAGGACATTTATTTCAGTGCTCGTTTTTTCAGGAAGTGACATGGCTTTCAGGGGCTGGGGGGTAGTGTGTGTGTGTGTGTGTGTGTGTGTGTGTGTGTGAGAGAGAGAGAGGGAGAGAGAGAGGGAGGGAGGGATATTTGCATACTGGTTGCCTGAGGGGAGGGAGAGCATCTATCAGTCTTTGTATCATGTTCAGTGACCAAACTGGTCCTGGAGTCGAGTGTACAGGAGTGTGTGTGTGTGTGTGTCTCTCTACACACGCACACACACACACACAGTCACACACATGTAAACATGCATCCATTTGCCCCTGAGATTGTGCACAGACAAAGTTTTCCCTCCTGTCAGCATCGCAAAACTCATCCTTTTTAAATTATTTATTAATGGAAAGGATTAGATTATAATAATAATAATGTTTATTCATAATAAATGTGAATTAATACTGTTTGGTTGTGCTTTCTTAGATAAAGACAGAGAACATCCACGACTCACCTCATTCAGGCTCCACAGTGAAGACATGTCACCTGACACAGAGCTCGCCGATGCCTGGAGGTCAGCTGACGGGGGTAAGACACGACTTCACGCCACTGGAAAACAAAATGTACTGAATCATTTATTAGGCAGAATCATCCATTCCTGTGTTAAATTTAGTGCTGAAACTAACCCTGATTCCAATAAAAGTTGGAAGGTTGTGTAAAATGTAAATAAAAACAGAATGCAGTGATTTGCAAAAACGTTCAGACCTGTAAACAAATGAATGCAGTACAAAAACAAGGTATTTAATGTTTAAACTGATTAGCTTAATTGTTTTTATGTAAATATACTCTCATTCTGAATTTGGTGCCTGCAACACGTTCCAAAAACGTTGGAGCCTGTTTCCCTCTGTGAGACATCAGCTGTTCTTTTAACTCTCAGTCAGTGTTTGTGAACTGACGACACTTATTAATTATTTAAGTTTTAAAGTGAAATTCTTTCTCCTTCGTACTTGATATACGACTTCAGCTGCTCAACAGTCCTGTTTGGTCTCTGTTGTCGTGTTTTGTGCTTCATGATGGGAGACAGCTGGACTGCAGGCAGGTCAGTCTGGTACCTGAACTCTTTTACTACGAAGACACGCTGTTGGAACACGTCCACAATGTGTCTTGGCTTCGTCTCGCTGAAATAAGCAGGGATGGCAGCACATGTTGCTCCAAAACCTGTAGGTACCTTTCAGCATTAATGGGCCCTTCACAGATGTGACAGTTACCCATGATGCCATGGGCACTAACACACCCTCATACCATCGCAGCTGCTGTCTTTTGAAGAAGACACGACGTCCATGATTTGTGAAAACAATCTGAAATGTGGACTCGTCAGACCACAGCTCACTTTTCCAGTTTGCGTCAGTCCGTCTCAGATGAGCTCGGGTCCAGAGAAGTCTGCAGTGTTTCTGGATGTTGTTGATATATGTCTTTCTCTTTGCATCGTCGAGTCTTAACTTACATTTGTAGCTGCAGAGACAAACTGTGTTTACTGACGACGGTTTTCCAAAGTGTTCCTGAGCCCATGTAGTCTCCTTTATACAATGATGTGGGTTTTTAATGTAGTTTTTAATGCAGTGCTGCCTGAGGGGTCAGACATCATGAGCTTGAAGTGTTGGTTCTCATCCTTGCCCCTTTTGTGCAGAGATTTCTGCAGATTCTCTGTTTTTTTTTAAATCCACATTAAATATTTTGCCTTTTTACTGTAGTCAACTGCAAGTCAGACAGAATTTGCAGATCATTGAATTCTGTTTTATTAATGTTTCACAGAGCATCCCAACATGTTCAGAATCGGGTCATATTTTATTTATTTTATGTCTTTGGGATGATTCATCTATAGAGAATCATCATATTTTAGAAAGGTGATCATTTGTGTGAAAAATATTATGAAACATGTGATGAAGTAGAATTATGAAGCAGCATAAAATCTAAATATTAAAGTAAAGTAGAGGTACCTCAGAATGATATAATTACTATTTTTGTTGGGTTTGTTTTGTTTTTGCTCCAGGAGCTCACCTCTCTCCACCCCATGCAGCAGCTGGTCCTGATGCCTCCGTCTCACCTGTCTTCTCCGCCCCCGTTCCTGCTCTCCCAGAGTCCCTCCAGCCACCAAGGTCTGAAAAAACCTCCACAAACATTCGTAGCTTGTCCCAAGACAGTTGGGACAAGGCTGGTCTTGAATAATCAGGGAGAGAGGGAGGGAGGGGTGACTTATTTGAAGGGATTTAAGGCTCCAAAACATTTCTGCAGTGGTCTAACTCAGAGGTTTTATTTAAAGGAACAGTTTGACATGTTGGGAAACATGTCTGCAGAGAGCTGGACAAGAAGACAGACTCTGTACAGTAAATATACTAACTGTTAGCTTAGCATAAAGACGGGAAACAAGATAAGAAAATACGCCAACCAGCCCCTCAAACCCTCACTAATGAAGATGTTTGATTTTGTGTGGTTTTTAAAGAGGGCTCGTGTGCAGGATTTTTCCTGGTCCAGACGCAGCAACAAAGCAGAAATGTATTTATTAAAGTAAATGTGTTGTTTTTAATAGTCCAACGTCTTGAAAAGCTTACGAGTTTTCTTTCTTTCCGAGAGTTAGATGAGAAAACAGAGCTGGAGTTGGGACATGATTAGCCTAGCTTAGCATCCAGACTGAAAGCAGGTGGAAACAGCGATCCAGGTCCTGTCCAAAGTTAAAGATGTGCCTCAAATATAGGCTAACTTTGAGCTAATAAAAAGTCAAGAAGTAGCAACAGGTTAAATTACGATGTACCTCATTTCCTTAATTATAACAACAACAGGAGAAATGAGAGCATAAATAACAAAGTTTTACCAACATATGATATGTGTTTAAGTGGCTCTCACACAACATGAGTTCTGCAGGAACGTTCTGCTGCTAATGCTTCCACCGATGCAGTTGCTAGGCAACAGACCAACTGTTGTTGTTTAGCTAGTATAAGCCAGTAAACTGTCAGTTCTGATATTTCGGTTTGGATTTTATTTGTAATTTATTTGTAATTTGAAGCGTTAAAACATACTAGTTTTCAGTTAGTCTTCTTGTTTGTTTCGTGAAGTGTCCTAGTTGAGCGTTCTTATTCTTTTCTTTTCTCCTGAAGCTGTTTCGGTTGCCTGGGTTAGTAACCTCGTATCCAATCGGTTTAAATGAATTGATCTTTGTCCTCTTCCAGCTGTTTCTCACCTCTGCTTGTTGTATTAACTCCTGTATGTTTTCCTTTACAGCTCTTCTGCCACAGAACCTGCTGTCCCTTCCTAGCCAGAGTCAAACTAGCCTCCTTCCACATCAGCCTGGACTGGCTCTGACTCCACAGGTAAACCCTGAACACCTCATCATACATAATACATCAAGAAGGTCACCTCGCCTGATATCACAGGTGCTGTTTAAAGGAGCTGTAATCAATATTTTCATGCCAACAATGGACCAGATGACTATTTGTATGTGAAATCTGGTGCATGCAGTTCTCCTCATTTGACCCCTTCATCCCTCAAACCCCTCATCCCTCCCTTCAACCCCTACCATCCCCTCTGTACATGACCCTCTTCCCATCTTCCGCAAATCCTGCCACCAATCCAATAAACTACCTTTTATACTCAACATGTAGTCTGGTCTTTGTTAGTGAAATGATTATTGTTGTGCTACAGGACAATTTTACCTGTAAATTGAAGGTTTTCTCTTGTGCCGTCTCTCTGATCCAGGCTATGAGTCGCTCTGGTCTTGCAGGACCATCAATGGAGAACCACATGGACATGTCCCACCTGTCAATGCCCAAACACATGTCAGTACCACCGCAGGAGGAACCCAGTGATCTGGAGGAACTGGAGCAGTTCGCTAAAGCATTCAAACAAAGACGCATCAAACTGGGCTTCACTCAGGTAATTAAGAGATATAACCCGAACACTGCTTTCCTTCAAAGACCCTGAAATATTATTTTCTCAGTCAGCTTCCTTCCATTATTTCAGTTTTGTTCATTTAACATGACATTTTTATGTAATTGTGTTTGGCTCAGTTAAAAAAGGTGATGTCACATACCTTCAAACACCAATCACAATTTATAAATGCTCTAAATAAATATACAGTAACTGTGTTTTTTGTACATTTACATTGAAAACAAAGAAGTTTTTATCTTGTTTTTCTCAGGAGGTCCCTCAGGTCATATTTATGGTTTGTGTTTGTCATGATATGTCCAGCAGGGTCGCAGAAAAAACAAGCATATGGACCCAAAATGTAAACTAGAGGCAGGGCTGTTGCTGTTCAAATTGATTTAATAAACAATCAAAATACAAATGGCTCACAGGATGATCAGGTAGGCACAGGTCCGAACCAGAGAATCAGTCCAGAGAAGGCAAACAAAATATAGAAAGTTTAAAAAGCAAGTAGAAATCCAAAGCACACTGGAAAAACAGCTAAGATGTGACAAACACAAACTGGCAAAGAAAGGAGGGAAACACACACTAAATACACAAGGAGGCTAATCAGGTCAGGTGAAGCTAATCTGTAATCAAAAAAGGCGGGAAAAAGACAAAAACAGGAAGTAAAGCAGCAGAAAGAAGAGGAAATGCTTGGACAACTATCATGACAACTTCTGCAGTGCTAAAGCTTTAATCAAACGTGGGTCTTTTTTGTATTGGGATGGTCAAGTAGGCACAGGTTAGAACCAGAGAATGAGTCCATTGAAGACAAACAAAATCCAAAGTCCATACAAGTACAGAGACACAAGACAGTGGGAAAACAGCTCGGGCATTTGAAACAGAGACAAACTGGCACAGAACAGAGAGAAACATACAGACTAAATACACATGGAGGCTAATCAGAGCAGTGGAGAGTAACCAGAAGTCTAAAAAGGGGCAGGCAAAATACAACAACAGGAAGTAAAGTGAAACAAATGAGTGGAAAGGCATGAACAACAAAATAAAACAGGAAACAAGCAGGTCCAAAAACGCAGGTCCACACAGACGAACTGGCAAAGAACGGGAGACACAGACTAAATACACAGGGAGGCCAATCAGGTCAGGTGAAACTAATCCGTTATCAAAACAGGCGGGAAAAAGACAAACACAGGAAGTAAAGCAACAGAAACAAGAGGACAGGCGCAAACTTTCAAAATAAAATTGGAAACAACCATGTCCAAAAAACCCAAGTAATGACTAAGTCAGTGCAAAATATTTTGGTCTAGTGTACAAAAAATTTTGTTCCTAAGACTAAATTGGCACTGATACCTGATCAATTATAAATGTGAAAGTTCATTCTTGATCTTGGAAACAGTTTGACAGAAAATCAACCTCAGGCTTCATCTGCTGAGAAAGACCGCGACTGGGATTTGTTTTTGTTTTTGTTTTGTTTATGAAAGGCTGATATGACTCGTGTGTGTTTTGTGTGTTTTCTCTCACAGGGAGATGTCGGCCTCGCGATGGGAAAACTGTACGGGAACGATTTCAGCCAAACCACAATCTCTCGCTTCGAGGCTCTCAACCTCAGCTTCAAAAACATGTGCAAGCTCAAACCTCTGCTGGAGAAATGGCTGAGCGACGCAGGTACGACACAGCGACTGACATCACAAGATTTCTGAGTTTAAACCATAATAAAAATGTCTTTGGTATTAAATTTTGCAGGACAAAATATCATCTTGTCTGATTTTGTTGCTGTTTAAAAGCGATTTCGATGTTATATTCGTGTTTTACATCAGAGAACTCACCTTCGGACTCGATGCCCAACCCCACGTCTCTGCCGCCCCTGATGGAGGGATACGGACGCAAACGAAAAAAGAGGACGAGCATCGAAACAAACATCAAGATGACCCTCGAGAAACGTTTCATTGATGTGAGTTCAAGCCTGAACTGATAATTATTCAATATATAAAGTTCTGTTTTTTCATGTTTCATTGAATATTATGTAGTAGAGTTTATTTAAAAATGGGCAGAGGATATTTACACCCTGGGTGGAATAGCCAATATGGCTATTTACACCGGTGTATCCAGGTGTCCACAGCCAACAATCCTATTTAAATGTAAATGGACGATGTAGCCATTTACACCAGTGTATATAGCCGAGCATAGCAGAGACAAGCCTCCAGGTGCCTGTAGCCAACAATCCTATTTGCACTTGGAGTGTAAATAGCCAATGTGCCTATTTACATCCAGTTATATATGTGACTATTTACACCAGGGGCCAGTGTTGTCATTTACACCAGTGTATCCAAGTGCCCATAGCCAACAATCCTATTTGCACCTGGACTGTAAATAGACATGTGGCTATTTGCACCCTGGGTGGAAAAGCCAGTGTGGCAATTTACACCAGTGTATACACCAATATGGCCTAGCATAACAGAGACAAGCCTCCAGGTGCCTGTAGCCAACAATCCTATTTACACCCAGAGTGTACATAGACAATGTGGCTATTTACATCCAGTTATATATGTGACTATTTACACCAGGGGCCAGTGTTGTCATTTACACCGGTGTATCCAGGTGTCCGTAGCCAACAATCCTATTTGCACCTGGACTGTAAATAGACATGTGGCTATTTGCACCCTGGGTGGAAAAGCCAATCTTGCCATTTACACCAGTGTATATAGCCTAGCATAGCAGAGACAAGTACCCAGGTATCCATAGCCAACAATACTATTTGCACCCTGGGTGTAAATATGGCTATTTACACCCACACAACAGAGACAGACCATGATGTTTCCTTAAACTTAACCAAGTAGTTTTGTTGCCTAAACCAAACCAAGTCTGCCTTCTCTCTAATATAATGACACTCAGCTTGAGGTGCTTTACGTCTGAAAAATTAAAATTCTACTGCAGAAAGAAAGTAGTTCCTACCACGACCACTCTGGGGAAGGACTCGCGAAGAAATCGTGAACGTTTGTGTCTTTCAGAACCCCAAACCCAACTCCGAGGAGATAACCCTGATCTCAGAGCAGCTGTCCATGGAGAAGGAGGTGGTTCGAGTTTGGTTCTGTAATCGGCGTCAGAAGGAGAAGAGGATCTACTGCCCGGTGGCCAGTTTACCCGTCAAATCACACAGCTACAACTCCAGAATGGTGAGCTGTCTAACACATCAGTCGCTTTTCATGTAAAATGCCTGAACTATTCCTTTATGTCAGTCTTGAAGGGGAAACCATTAATTAAAACGTTCTGCAGGTGATTAAAGTAAAGTTTCTTGCAGCTCTAATATCTGTTAACAGCTTCATCTCATCCGTGTTCACTGTTTCAGGCTTCAGCATCCAGATCCTACAGTCCTCTGGCTTCAGGTGGAGGTCAGTGCTGTTTCCTACATTAAACTATTGATAAAGAGCCTGATCATGATTAACTCTACTGTGACTGACACTGGGGGTTAACACAAGTTTACATTAGTGCTGCATTTTACAACTTCACTTTCATTCTTAACCAACAAATCATTTTCATCTGTGAAGTAAACATCCAGAGCTAATCTGCACATTCATCAAAAACATCGTGTTAGTGCATGTGTGTGTGTGTGTGTGTGTGTGTGTGTGTGTGTGATCCGTGTGTGTGTGTGTGTGAGACTCTGTGTGTGCACGTTCAACATTGTTTTGACTTTTTCTTTCCAGTTTCATCAAATTCCTCCCCCAACAGTGTGAGCCGCGAGGCTTCTCCCAACGGTCTGTCCGCTGCCTCCGTCTCTTTAACGTCTCAGGTCAACCCAGCTTCCTACAGCACACCAGGGTAACACACACACACACACACACACACCTGAAACACCCCCGTGTAGCACTTTTCTGAACATGCAAACATGACGTGACCTGTTTCACCTGCTGCATTTAAAATTTGTTAACTGATTATTAAAGGTACAGTTTAGTATTTTCGGGAGCGTTTTTACTTTGTGAAAGTTAGAGAAGAGAATCGATATCAAACTGAAGCAGTTTGAAATTGAGGCCTGGATTCTCAAACTGTGGTGTGTGTACCACTGGTGATACACAAGCTCCCTCTTGTGGTAGGTGAAGGAACGACAGAAATATATATTTTTAACACATTTGCGATGCGATAGCTTTCAAAAACGCATTCTTTCATACGTCCTCATGCTTCTGTGTTTTTGGGCCCGTAAAGCTCAGTAGAGTCCTTCTAGACTTTCCAAACTGGATCCAGTTCTGATAATGAAGAGAGTCATTTTGGGGGATTTCTTACCAGTTTCCAGACGCCTCTTTTCCAGTGATTGTATACTTTTTAGGCCACTGAGCATCACATGATGAACACAGAAGTTGTGGCCACTATGACAGAATGACCTGGTGTGGACCTGCAGTCAGGACGTTGTTTTGCAGGACTGTTTGTTGGCTTAGAGCCGTTGCTAAGCAACCAGTGGAGACCAGGGGCATTTCCAGACTTTTTTGACAAATGGGGCACTGACTTAGAAGTATGAAGTATGTGTGCACACATGCGCATATGCATCAGATTAGCATTCACTTAAATTTCTCCCAAAATGTCATATTCCTGAAACTAACTGTCAAAACTTTTGTTGCTGAACGAAGTGAAGTTTTCTTCTAAATGAAATAATCCAGTGATCGTCTCTTTGTCCTCTCAGGTCCTGGTACCGGTGG
>JAJHUR010109429.1:0-16714 GCA_027495735.1 Lutjanus campechanus | reverse complement strand
TTGTAAAAAAAAAAAAAAAAAAGTAGTTAAAAACTACACATCAACCAGCTACAAAAGCAAAATCCTACTTAGTATTAATAATAAAAATTTCATATATGTCAGTCACAGGGGCCGTCTTTCTGCATGATGAGTATTTTTGATATATTAAGTACATTTTGCTTTAATTTAAAGGAAAAATTCGGCATATGATCAGCACTGACTGGACATCCTCATATGCTGAATCGTTCCCTTCAAGTCAGATTTTCAATGCAACAGAGTATTTTTGTTGTTGTTGTATTACAAATAAAGTAAAGGACCACTTATTCCACCACTGAAAAAAGTAATTATTGTGTTCCTTAATCAGCAAGCATGAACATGGGTGGGTTTACCTCTGATGGGGTCCCAGAGCAAACTATTTTTTGTGGGTCTGTATCCGGTACAGTGCTCTGTACACCCCTCTGTACAGTGTGTATGTACACTGTTTGTCTGGCAGCTCCATTATTTACCCTGAAACACTGACGCCCCACCAGTAGTCCTGTTTTCAGTGTGTTAAATTGGTTTGAGACAATTTGGGGCACCAGGAGGTCTGAGGTCCTGCAAGGGCAGCTGCCTGCTCTGCTCATTTGGTGATCCAACATGTTATATCAATGCAGATTTCTCTCTGATTTCTTTTTTCACAATTGTGCAATGCAAATTCACAAACATTGAACTGGCCTGATAAACAGAAATGTGAGAATTGAGAAACAGATTAATTCCTCCTTGAATTAAAGGGAAAATTTGTCATTTTTTATGTGGGTGTCAGTGACAGTAAATGTAGTCAAATTAAGCAATAAATTCCTCAGTTCACGCTATAATGACTGACAGAGCCGAGTTCTCTTGCAAATAGCTATAGGCTAGGGTGTCAGCACACAGCAACATGTGCATGGGTGCCAGAAGCTTGCAGGAGCAGGAGAACTCAGTTTTCAGACTGATATTCCTCAACTCGAGCATTTGTTTTTTTGTTTTTCTCTCTTGTCAGCCAGTGTGCATTACAGTAACAGGAAAACACAGTTAGAGGCTTATAAGAACTCAGTGGTACCATTTCAATTAGGAATTATAAATAAGGGGAATCATGAATATGTTTTTAAGTTAGCTGGCTTAAAAATTCCATGTGACAACTTGTGCTGGTGGTAACTGATGAGAAGGTGAAACATGTCGTTGGTAAACTAGCCGAAGGTTTTTTCACTGAGTCATTGTGTCAGTTTGTAAACTGACACAATGACTCAGTCTCAAAATCACCACACAACTAATTGTGACGGCACGTTACGCTGCCCTCGTTTCTGTCACACCTTTCCGCCTCCGTCAGCCACTTTAACCACCTTAGCCCACCACAGAGTGTCCAGGGCAGGTGACGCTGGGATTTTATACCTGAAATATGAGCGAGTCTGATGTTTTTATGTCCCAGATGATGAAGAAAGGCAATAAAAACATCCTTAGTGGTAAAACACACTCATGTAGGCTCATATAGGAATTCACTGTAGAGCTGAGCAGAAAAAAAGGAATCATCATCAAATCTTCAAGTCGGGTACAACCCTAGAAAATCAACCAATCA
This sequence comes from Lutjanus campechanus, assembly GCA_027495735.1. Lineage (NCBI taxonomy): Eukaryota > Metazoa > Chordata > Actinopteri > Lutjaniformes > Lutjanidae > Lutjanus > Lutjanus campechanus. The sequence continues at coordinate 15,144 of JAJHUR010109429.1, read as the reverse complement.
TTGCCGTCTTTAATGCAGCACTCACACACCTTTTCCACAAATCTGTGTGTTTTGCTTGAGGCAGCACACACACATATTGACATTTGTTTATTAGCTCAAGCTGAAGAGTAACGTAAGTAAGTGACGTTAACTCAAACTAAACAGACAGATCTGTTAAGACGGAAATCCTTACAGTAAATATCCTGCTCTTGTTTTTAGAGAAAGATTTTAGTTGCTCTGCTTTCAGTCCGTGAATGTTCTCATTCGTCCAGGTCATTGTAATCTCAGGAAAGATAAATTTCAGAAAAGACTTAAACAAGTCCAGTTACTTTCGACTGAATCTTTCCTGAGATCTGCTCTCAGTCTGGACTTGAACTCATATCTCTGTTTTAAATCAAACATTACTAATATGAGGAAAATATTGCCACATAGGAAAAACACTCTACGGGGTAGCACTTAATGACAACCTGTCTCGTTAACACTTCTCATGTAACCCACCTGTGCCTCAGGCATTTTGTCACATCTACGCTGAAAGTAGTCCTGGGATGTTAGAGATGACATTAAAATGAAGAATGGTCTGTCTGGATGACATAAGTCTCACTATAGATAACTCCTTGAATTTGATCCAGCATGTTCAGGGTTCAAGGAAATGTGTTCCTGTGATTTTATCAAGTTAAAAGCACAATTGGACGTCGTGCTCCAACTTGTCTCAACATCTAAACTTGCTGGCAGATTTGATGATAAACTGACTCATACTGTAGTTCTGGTGTAGTCATTGAAAAGTCCCTCCTTACTCAATCCAAACCTGGCTCTGAGTGGGTTATGCAAGTGAGAGAGCAAAGAAGAAATGGTGTACTGTCATGCTATTAATAATTTGTATAAAGTTCCCATTAGAGCTGATATAATATCGACATTGATATATACTAGTTTGCAGCTTCAACTGCTGACTCCTGATTAGTTGTCCAAACCAAATCTTGAAAGAAATGCTGAATGTGCACACTTGTGGCAAAGACAGGAAACATTATCCAACCATGAACAAATGAAAAAATTATCTTTACTGCCATCTTCATGACAACACTTGACAAATAAATTACATCTTGCACTGCATAATGTTGCATAGCATTTGCAACAACAGTCAAATGCAGAAAACAATGCATGTGCAGACCTTAAACAGGTCCTGTAAACTTCTCAACAGCACCCTGAACTCCCAACAGATGCTGTTATGAAACCCTTTTGTTTCCAGGTCCGAGGCTTTAGCTCAAGCTCCAGTTTCATGTTTGAGGGAACTTCTTTGTGTTTGGTACTCTACACCCCTCAGGGTTTTGCAGTGCGATCTTGAAGTCTGCCTAAGACCTGTGAATTCCTGTTTCCAGATTCCTCTTCCCTGAACTGGTGGGACGGCTATCAGCTGATCAGTACGACATCATCACTTTCAGGAACTCTGTAACGACATGATCCAAAAAGAAACATGAGACACCCATTGTTTCATCAACACCACCATATAAAGATAAACATGCATGCTTTCTACTTTAGGTCATTAATACTTGTGGTTATCAGATGCCATCAGTAAATATCTCTACAAAGCATCAACACAGATTTTGACTTTGAGTAACACAAAAGTGGCACAAATGTTTGAAGATCATTTAAAAGGGATACTTCAGGTTATTTGAATTAGGGTTGTATGAGGTACTTATGCAAAGTCAGTATATGTAGAGTTTGGGGAAGCAGCAGGAGTATCAGCATAGGAAGCCAAGTAATGTGCAGCAGTCAGCAGCAAACGTATTTTAGCCACCCAACAATACCAGTTTCAGTGTACACTACATTTAGAATAATTTCACTGCTTCACCTTGCAGTCAGACAGCTCTTTCCAATGGGAGAATGACATTATACGACCCAACGATCGCTTTTACTAAAGCCCCCAGATGCCTGTGGAGTTGCTGGTCTACCGCTGCCTCGATCTATTGCTTTGTTTGTGTTATTATGTCACTTCGGTGTTTTAAAAAGTTACTTGGCATTCACCAAAGTCACACAAGGCTCAAGGCATTCCCATGCCAACTGGGACATATAATCCCTCTGGCAAGGTTTGGGTCTACCTCTAGGTCTCATCCTAGTTAGACATGCCTGGAAAACTTCCCAAGAAATCAACTAGAAGACATCCTATTCAGATGCCAGAACCACCATCTCTGCTGGTTCTTCAACATGGTTCTACTTTGAGCTCCATCTCAAAGGATGAACCCAGCCACCCAATGAAGGAAACTCATTTTGGCTGTATTTCTCATTCTTTCAGTCACTACCCAAAGGTCATGACCATAGGTGAGGATCAGTATATAGATCAACTAGTAAATCGAAAGCATCCATCTCAGCTCCGTCTTAACCACAACGGTCAAGCACAGTGGCTGTATTACTGCTGCTGCACCAATCCGCTGGACGATCTCACGCTCTTCCTTCCTGTCACTTGTGAACAAGACCCAGAACAAGATACTTAAAGGCCTCTGACTTCGAGGTGTTGACCTTCAACTTGGTTACTTCACACTCTGCTATGCACCACCCTGAGGCACGCCAAGGTCACGGCCTGATGAAGCCAACAGAACCACATCATCTGCTAAGAACAGAGACACAGCTCTGAGGTTCCAAAAGCAGACACTCTCCTCACCCCGGCTGTGGCTTGAGATTGTATCTGATCCGGACACAGCTCTCACTTTGGTTGTAAAAGGACTGAGTTGCTTGTAGCAGCGGCCCTGGTACCCCATACTCCCACAGTAACCCCCACAGGATTCCCCAGGGGAGTTATAAGACTTGTTTTTTGTGTGTCCACAAAACACACGAACACTCCCATGTTGTGTGGGGTGAAATTACCGTTTCTGCCAAAGAAGTCAGTTTGCTTTGGAGAGGGCAATATTTGGCTTATATAACAGCATTTTCCTGTCAGAAAAGGCTGTCTGATGGCAAGGTTAAGCAGTGAAAGTGTTCTAAATATAGCGTACACTTAAACCGATACTGATTTCTTTTTGGTGGAATTTTTTTTTTTGGTGGCCAAAATGCTGACCCGGTCAACAGCAGCACACCCGTTCCTCCACTGGTACTCGTTTCTGCTTTTCAAAACTAGGGGCTTGTCAACTGCCATCTACTGTAGCTACTACACCTACTATCATGAAGAACCTCATATAACCCTACTTAAAAAAAAACAACTAACTATCCCTTTAATGTGTTCCATGGGGTTCTTGCATGCTTATACATTTGTTTTCATTAGTGAAATGCATCAAAATTAACGTGAAAATTATCAAAAGTTGCACATTTCAGCTTGCTTGTTGCTGATTTTGGTGAAATGGGCCCCTGCTTCATCATGACTGTGTGGGTGTAGTTTGACAAGTTTTGACTAAAGCCCTATTCGCACGGGATTAGTATTACCTGGGAACCTCTGGTTATTTGTAATAATAGCGGAGGATGCCTGTGATCTTAATCCCGTGCGAATGCGCCATGTCTGTAATTTGTAAAGTAAAAATTCCACCGCAAATTACCTACCATATTTCGCCAAACACAGACGTCCCGTGATAATACTAGTCCCGTGCGAATCTGCATCTCAGTGATTGAGCAGTGTTTGTTCTTTTTATTGCGTGCCGTTTTCTATCTTTTTCCAGGTTGAGTAATAGAGGCTGCGATTGAAATTATGAATGGCAGTTTTTAAAGTATTTTAGGTGCAAATAGTGTCTCTCGGTGAATTATATGGAGACCCATCCGCAGAAAGAGATCCACCAAAAGGGCGAAATTTCGTGACATTGACGTGGATGACATGTGTAACAGCATGCGGTAAGGAACATTTTAGATGATATTATCAAGCTATTATTAAATATTAATATTATTATGAATATTATCAGCTATCTTCCAGCACATGAACGGATGTTACGACAGCTTTGAAATCATATCCGGGCCTTAATGTCCGTAAATTCGAGTAATATGCAGACTTCGCTTATCCTGTGCGAATGCGCCACAAGAAACACAGAGGTGGGGGGGTAATTTACAAATTACCAGCCGTCCCCAGGTAATACTAATCCTGTGCGAATAGGGCTTAAGTGAGATAAAGCTGTCATCAGTTTTTTTAAATTTTATTTTAATATTGCTTAACACCAACATCACATTTTTCCAACTAAGCTTGATTTAGAGTTCGTGAGTCATTTGTTTTGAGAGGTTACATGCAACACGTTTCCAAGGTCACAGGAATTTGAGTTCAGCAGCTTCTTGTTCAGACCAGTGAGGTTTCTCTAAACTCTGAAACTGTTAATGTTAAGAGAATCCCCTACACAGTCATAGTTTACTCATAGTCCTACAATTCAAACCAGCACAAGCATGTCTCTCTCTGGGCTTCCACCTGGATGAAGGGCTTGGCCCTGACACAAAGAGAGACAGTGAAGGGATGCAGGAAGAGGTCTGGATGTCTGGTGACTGTGTGTACCCGCTCTGAGAATAAATCCCCCAAACAAGCACTTTGGAAATGATAGCCTTGTTACCACGCGTCTTGAATATGTTCTTGTGTTTGGCTGTTTACACTCAAGAGAACATTCAACCATTCATGTTCCTGTTATATTAAATCTGTAAACAATTAGACAATTTCTCCTTCATCTTTTTTTGATCTGCAGAACATTTTTACTGCTGAGTTGAGTTTGAGTGTCAGACTCTTTGTTTTACAAACTGCGGCAGCTGTTTGAGGACATGAATGCTTTTCACAGAGAGCAGGAAGCAGGAAGTTCAATTATTCTCTTGGAAAGCAAAACTACTTTGTCTTTAGGTTTGACTGTATTTATTCATTGCTTCCATACACAGACTAGCACTCCCTTCGTCAAATTGCTTTCAAGCATTATATCCACTCTTTGGCTGAGCTGCTCTATTGTACTGTGTAATCACACACTATTTATGTTGCAGCAGATGCATTCAAGCCTTTTCTAGTTATAGCATACAAATTTAAACTACCCTTTAATTGAATAAGACTGAAATAAAAACACAACTGCATTAAAAAAAATGTATTGTATCTTTGTATTTCTGGAGCAATGCATATTCCAATTCACTGATATTCTGTGTGCAGAAAAGAATAGCTTGTTCAACATTATTTCTCTGTTGGATGCCCTGGTAGCTCAGTTAATCAAAGCAAAGGCTGTGGGTTCCACTCTAGTTTGCTGCCCTTTGTCCTCTCAGGTACAAGCTAAAAAGACCCCCCCAAAAATCTCAGTATTTCTCCATCTGAAAAGTCAGTAGCAGATTGGATTAGTAAATTATCAACTCACGTTCATTATCAGTTACGTGACGAAGCTCAGTTCACCGTTTTCATCAGGGGTTTTAATCAATGTACTGCTGTGAACAGGGTCAGCTACTAGTCACTAGCCACTTGAAAAAAAGGCCCACCAATAAAAAAAAATCAATATCAGTTTAAGTTTACACTACTTTACCGTCAGACAGCCTCTTTTGACAGAAAACTGTTGTTACATAAGTCAAATATCACTCGTCATTTTCTCTCACAGAACACTGGAGCTGCTGGTCTATCAGTGCCTCGGTCTGTTACATTGTTTGTGTTATTGTGTGACTTCTGTGAATCTGAGCTAACCGTTTAAAAACAACTAAGTCACACAATAACACAAATAAAATAACCGATTGAGGTAGTGATAGAGCAGCAACTCCTGTTTTCTCAGAGGTAAAATTACTGATTTTGTCAATGAAGTCTGGTTGATTTAGAGAAAGTGATATTTGTCTTTGAAGGTAAAGTAAAGCAGTGAAAATATTCTAAGTAAACCGTGCATTTACACCTGTCTAGCTCCTGTGCTGGTACTCCTCTCTCCTCCTCCTGAGGGCATGCTGACTGCCATCTACTGTAGATAATTCACAGACTATGGACCTCATACAAACTCACTTTAAGACATTTATCAGGTAAGTATTTGTGACATTACAGCGATCTGAATAACTATTTCAGTGGCAGTTAAAACCTTTTCCATACATCCGTACAAAACCCAAGACAAAGTGCACTATTTCAGTTGACAAACTTGATATATTGATTCCAACTCATTGATTTTAAATCCAAACGGCGGGCGACTCTTGCTCCTAAGCTTGCTTTCCAAACAAGATAACTCACTGTGCAGAAGAAGATAACAGGAAGAAGAGGCTAATTGTATGCAGATGAAATTTCATCCAGTGAGACATTAACATGTTTGCTGAGAACGCTGATCTAATTTTTGCGAGCACAGCAACTCGTAGAAATGAAATTTGGTCAGGTCAGAGGCTGCAAATGACTGCAATTACCAACTCTGTAACTTGACATGAGTACTCCTAATGACAAAATGTCAGCCCATTTCTATGCTCGTCTCCACAGAGAAGATGCTCAGTTGTCAGTCCTGCATTATTACACATTATTACCTAATGGCCCTGTAACTGAGACTAAACTTCCTTAAACTCTCAGACATCCAGAGCAGGAGAACCGGATGCCTCGGTGATAGAAAACGGCTGTGGAGGGCGCAGGACAGACCGCAGAGTCGGAGTGTTAATGTCTGGTAAAAGAATAATGATGGAAGAATCCTGAAAGGAAAAACTGATCCTTAAACGGCAAGAAAACACTAAGAAAATGTTTCCATCTTTCATCCATTCAGTTCTTTTCCACTGATTACATGACTCAAATTATTTTTCACTGTGTTTACAAACATTTGAGGCTCTGGCTCGCAGAAAATAATAGTTTGATGGTAAACATGGCAAAATTCTATACAAATGACTACAGTAGTTGCTTTTCTGGGATAAACAACATCCTTTGCACTCAGTCATAAAATGAACTCGTACTTTTTATGTGGCAGGATGGTGATGGTTACAGAAACCAAGCCTGGTGTTGGTTTGCAGTTAAGCCTTTTCCTGAATATAAACTTAATTGATCCAAAACAGGGAAATTGAATTATATAAGAAACAGTTATAGAACATTTTAGGAATCTTTAATGCAGAACCAAAAGCCGAAGTAACACACCGCAGTCTGGTGAAGTGCTGCTTTTGGATGAGCTTTGTAACTTTTCCATTTGGTAGAAACAGACAGTTAAAGAGGGAAGCGATGACTTTTCAAAAAGCACCAGGTTTTGCAGAAAAGGTAGGTTGGTTTCAATACTCGAAACTTAAATAGATCACTACCTTCATTTTATAGATAACACAGGCTATGTTTTAAAAAAAAACAACTATGAAGACCAGACCTACTCAGGAAGATTAATGACTTCCGGATGAGAGAATATTCTTGAAACTGTGTACAAGAATTTGGTGGAAAGCATCTTGTCCTCTCACATGGTCTAACGGTGAAGAGTGGTTAATACGGCCCGCAAAATCAAAGGGAAATCACAGAGGTAACTAAGCAGGAAGCATGTACTGAATTTCAAAATTAAAATACGTGATTCACCCCATCCACTGTACCCACAATTTGAACTACCTTCTTTTTTTTTCTGGAGAATTTCAGCATTTTGTTCCCTTTGTAACAGGCATTTACTTTGTAACTTAAATTGTCTATGACTGTTTTCACTATTGTCTTATCTGTAATCTCTGTTGACTGTGGTGAAGCTAAAGACTTTCCACACTGCAGATAATTAATTATTTTTTAATTTTGTCTAACTGTCCCGTTTTATCTCATGGACTTATTTGTAACTCATGTTACTTGCATTGAAGCCAAACACAATTTTGCAAACTGCGGACAATAAAGTTCTAACCTAAACTCTACAGTAGCTTTAAAAAAGGATTTGGTAAAATAAAACAATTGGGTGCAGATCCCAGATGGACAGGAGAAGTTGCCTGAACATCTGAAAATATAATAATGTAATTGAAAATGTACAGTATATTTGATAGAAGTCCATTTGACTTTTTAAATAACTTAAACCCCCCCAGGCATATGGTGCTTTCTGTTTTGGGTGGCAACAAGCACTGTGCAGACGCCAAATTAAAAATACTAGTGGCAATGTGTCTAAGAGCAGCTGCATCACATTTTGCATGTCAGACAACAAGTTTACAACTTTTCTTTACTTCCACAGAGAGCGAAGGACAGTAAAAGAAGAGATCTGTGGCCAACCACAGTAAGGATGAAAATGGCGGGAGCCGACCAGTAAATACAGGGCTCAACAATAAGGATTGCCCCCTTAGTGGGGCAAATAAAATGCCACTTCCAGAAAGTAAATCTTGCACCTCACGAAAGCAAGTCAGGTAATCTCAAAACTTGCACATTGTGTCATGTTTGACATGGTTTTGTCGAGGGCATTATTTGATAACTGCTAATAAAAAAAACAATGTTTGGTAGCAGGTAAAAACTGACTTGTTGGTAAGATGAAAAAAACAAAACATTAATGTTGAACCCTGCAATATGGGTATGCCTGTAGCAAACACTTCATCGCAGTTTATTTAATTATGTTACTGAGTAAATGACATGTGAGCCGAGTGTTCCTGTAGATCGAAGCGAATCAGAAAAGAGTCTTAGTAAAAACTTCAGTTACACCATCACTAAGAAAAAAAAACACTCTACCATAAAACATCTGATTTTAGAATAGAGCTTGGTTCAACAGTCTGTCCACTTGAAAGAGCACCAGGAGCAGAGGGCGTTTATAACATTATAATCCACATAAATTGAGCTGAGCCACCTTCTCATAATGAACCTTGTAAACAGCATAAGGTACTGCTACTAGTGCTTCTCTCGGCTCGTTGTCAAAGGTTGTGTAATAGGCGCAATAAGTCCAGAGCTGAATTTCTTTCCCAGTGCACCAATGTTCCCCCATAACTTGTAATGAGAAGAAATACAATTCATTATTTGGTGGTAATTAGGAAATAACTGTCAAAAATGTCATCTCATTTTAAAAGGAGGATAATAAAGTGATGAAGAAGGAGAGCGTACAGTGTTATGACCTTCTACAAATCAAAACCACACACCAGAGAGCCATTGCACTAAACTGTACACCACATTAAAAGATAACTGGAGTTAAACTTTCACCCTCAACTCACTCTCAAATCAAATAACTCTTCCTAATTAACCACCGTGCTTTGACAAAACTTTCTGGCTCACTTGGCTGAGTCTTAACTGAGTGTTGACTGTGGCCTGTTTGTTTGGGAGGCAACACAACAAAGAAGGAGCAATGGCTTAAGAGGAGGGGGGTGTGCATGTATGTGTGTGTGTGTGTGTGTGTGTGTGTGTGTGTGTGTGTGTGTGTGTGTGTGTGTGTTGGGGGGGTTCGTCCCAGTGTACAGCCTCAGTTTCTCTGTAATCAGCCCATCACTGGGTGTGTCTGCATAGCTCCCACCACTAATTTCATTGCTCTCAGACCACGCAAGAGCGAGCCAAACCACAGTGTGGAGGAAACTCCGCTCCAGTCTGCTGCCTGCCGATGATAGAGATTGGCTCAGAGAAAAGGAATGAGGAGAAAACAGGGACGTATAGAGAAATACGATGTCTTGCTATAGCAACAAGTTGTGAGCAAAGCAAACCGAGTCTTCTACTAAGACATGTTAATGCATGTGTGATGTTTTTGTTTTCAGTGATTTACTTAAATAGAGACTGATGAAGGGACAAATTAATGCAACATCGTTTGATATATTCTCATAAGAAAGCTCAGTTTTTCTCCTCTATATGGTCGACTAATCTCCAACACAAAAAGGAATCAAACTACTTCCAGTTCTTAAAACCTGCTTAAAACACCCGGCACATCTTTCTAGAGCTGCACGATTAGTTGATTACTTGGTTGATCGACTACATCTCAGATGAAGCATATCAGGGCAAGCATAGACTGACTTTATCAGTCTCATAAGTGGGTAACTTAGAGGTTTAGAGAAGATGAGGGGTGAGATAAAGGTGGGGAACTACTGCTCCTTGACTGTCTTAGCTGAGTTATGTTCCTATTGTTAGACTCACATTTATCTTATCTAATTTATTTAGAATGTGCACATTTATTTTTGTCATATTTGTCAGTTTTTATTCAATTGAATTATTTATTTCCTTTCTCCTTTCTTTTTTCAAAAATCTACAACCCTTACATCTTTATATCATTTGTTTTATGTCTGTGAATGTACATGAATATAATTTTATAAAGAATGAAATGAAAACTCTTTGGCTCCATAAAACATATTTGAAAATAGGGGATAAGTTGAATGACTGGTGTGGTCTTTGGTATGAGTTATAATAATTGACAAACATCTGTCGTACTGTCATGTGACAAAACAAAAACCTAAAAGAAGAAATTACTGAGCAGGTTGTCAACTTTGTGAAATTGCAAGTAGAGGAAAAAGATAACACACTACACTTGAGCTGGATGAGAAGTTATGTTTGTACAGTGCAGCTTGTAGGTGTGAGTTTGTGTGTATATGCAGCAGAGTGTGTTAAACAAAACTTAAATATTATTAAAAGCATCATAGCATGACTGTCATACCGCCGGCAGCAGCTGAACATGGAGTATTTGACGTGAACGTCCGTCTGACTGCTCTCCTCTGCAATGTGAAAATCTTTCTGCTCTCTGAGGAACTTCTGCAGGTCCGTCAATGGGAAACCTTCCTTCTGGTAGTTCTGTTGGTAAAAACCCAAAGAAAGACGATGGTGAAAAAGAAAAAGACTCCTCAGATAGGCCTGGCATGAAATTATAAATAATATAATAAAGAAATATCTTATCTTATCTAACATGATAATAATAAAGAAAAGTAATACTGCACATGTTAAAGAACGGAATATATTAAAAGATATATTGTTCATGAAAATAACAATGAAGAGTAAATATTGCAAATAATATTGTAAAAGTAATGCTGCAATAAAGTAAAAGATACACATTTATCACAAAGGAGAGTTAGTCATTTTCCAATGTGCTTGTTAAGATTTCTTAGTCATTATCATGATGTAACTAAGTGTTGAAATGTGTATTCGGGCTGTAACAAATACCTCCAATGATTAATCTATCACTTATTTTCTTGATTAGCTGGCTTTGGCAATTAACAATAGTCCCGGCCCAGGGTAGCGTCTTCTTTAAACTCCTTGTTACATCCAACTATCAGTCCAAAGCCCAAATTATAATTCAGTTTACTACCATATATGACAAAGACTAGAAGTGTTTGTCATTTTTGCTTGAAAAATGACTGACATTATTATAGTTCAATAAACTGATTATTCTACTAATCATTTCAGTTGTTTTGTTGCATTCCTGTAGAGGGGGCAATATTTGTTGGGGGTTTTATTGTGACATCTTTGCTGCTGATATGTCTGTGATAGTTCATCCAAGAGATCACATCTCAAACAGTGAGGACAGTTCTGTCAAATGTTCCTCATTCCTCATCCTCTTTAAAGTACCTTGATGGTCTCGTAGGCGTCGGTGATGAGGGCGATGAAGAGCGACAGCACCATGTAGATGAACAGGGAGATGAAGGAGTAGAGGTAGGCCCGACTGAAGAGCCACACCAAAGTGTTTTTGTCCTTCAGCTGGGCGAAGGTGGTGAACATGTCGTCACCGTTCACCAGGGAGAACAGACACTCCGCTACTCGACTCAGGCCCTCAAACTGCAAACATGGAAGAGAGAAAAGCTGTAAATGCTATAAAGAGTTAACGAGGGCAGTTAGGACAAAAAACAGCAGAAAAATATACTGTATTTCCGCTACACAGGCTACTTTTTCTGATTTTTCAGAAGAAAAGGGATGAAGCCATAAGCCACAAATTGGAAAGTAAATTAATTCAGATTACTATTCATCATTTGACCAGTAAAATGTTGTAAAATTGTTTAGAAAAACTGCCCAGAGGGTCCTTTTTCCACCAAATGAGCTGTGGTTCTTGAACCGGTTCTGTTCAAGATCTTAGGTGCCATTTATTGAACCAGCCCATGCTTCTAGTTTTGAGTGGAACCATTATAATCATGGAGGTCATCAACAGAGGGCACTGCACAACAAACTGTAGAATATTACACGTCCAGTTCCCACGAAAAAAAAGTTTTTTTTTGTTTGTTTTTTGTCCCAGCTGGGAACCAAATTTTTCCAGTTCTAAACCAATATATTTTTGGTGGAATTGTTCAGAATGGTTGAAGATTAGGTGTGGGAACCAGAATGGACCAGTTCCACGTTGGTGAAAAAGGCCTAAGAAGAAGTTTCTGGGTGGAACCATTAGACCATACAAGGGTTCTCTGTAGAACCTCTCACAGGGGGTTCGAGGTGGAACCTTTTAAAGGTGGATTTAGTTATAATCCTTTATGTTGGGTTATAGGTAGAACCTTCTGAAAAGGTGGAACTTATAAATAAAAAAAGGGTACAAAAAAGGGTTCTCCAAAGAGAACAAGACCAAGAACCCTACAGTTGTAGTCAGCACCTTTATTTCTAAGAACAAAGACACAAAAGGAGAAAATAAACAATTTATCATTGATCCATAATGATTATTATTTCTGACCTATTAACAAGCTAAAAAGGTTGGGAATCACAAAACAAGTGATGGAACCACAAACTAAAAGACATTTCAAGTATGTTCAAGAAAACAACCTGTACACAGAGTTTTTAAAAAAAGCTATATTGTGTCTGCGTGCTGTGCATTCTGCCATAAGCATCTTTTGACTGCAGATTCAACCTAATTTCTTGCTTACAAACAGCACTATTTCAAACCAGGAATGTCGGTCCAGACACGGTTACAAAGAAGGAGCAGGAGGTGCAGAGGACCGACAGAAGCATGATGGTTAACAGAGGTGGAATGATAAAGACAGAAAGACAAACAAAGACGCAGAAGGCTAAGAGAGAGAGCCTGAAAAGCAGGCACGAACGTTATGAAAGGAGATTCTCCAGAATGTGATAATATCTTAATACAACATCCCACTGTGACAGTATGGATCCAGGCCACAGCACTTGAAGACGTGTGGGATGGCAAGTACAGGAACATCCTTTGTTTATTCCTTCGGTAAATACACAGAGGAGCCTGGATGGGCTGAGTGCACACAGTACAGGGGACTCCCCCAGCTGCCGCAATGTAAATATATCGTGACCGTGAATCACTTGACTGCGGTGGTGGACAGACAGGGAACTGAAACCTGTTTTTACTTCAGCTACAGGGAGATCAGCATGCAGGACACTTTCACTTCCACTGACTGACAGTGAAAATGCAATTAATGTGATAACAATATTACATATGGGAGAAGACTGGGGACCGTTATAACACTTCTTGCATTTCTCTCCTCAGTTACTCGGAGTCTACTTGGATGAGACCAACCAAATTACATATGACATATCATTCACCATTTTTGTTTGAAAGGAAGAAGTCAAATGTTGCAAAAGACCCCAACCGTGGGGCCAGTTGCAACACAATCAGTTTTCTGAATTCATTGGATAATTTTTCAAGTTAAAAAAAAAAAAAAATCAGCTCTGTTTTTCTGAATTTATGAATAATTTTGAAGAAATTTGCTCTTTTTTGAATTTATGAGCTTGAATTTGGGTGAACTATTTATGTACCCAACGATGACTTGTTTATGTTGAAAAATTCTGATGTGGTCCGTTTTCAATATGGCTCCTTAGCTTGGGGACAGTTGCACAACATGTTGTGACCGTCCCTACTCAGCCATGACAGGACATCATGTGCTGGTTAGACAAACTGATCTTCATACATGCTAACCGCCTTCACTTAGAAGTCAACAAAACAAGAATTCAGCTAATTAAGTAGTGGGGAGAGGGTCTAATTGAGTATGAGTATCAACACCCTGGCATGTTTCTGATTGAAGGAATAAGATTTGTTGCAACCATCCCCAGTCTACCCTAATATAAACCTTTTTTTTGGATACAGAAGTGTGAGTGCATTTTGCAACCAATGATGTGCTCTATTTACAACTTTTACAACTGAAAAGCAGTAAAAAAAACAAACAAATAAAACAAAAGAATATTGTATATGTTTCTCTCCACACGTGTCATTCGAGCGGTAGTCCTTGATTCATCAGGATCCTCAAGTAAACTGGCCTGACAGATGCACTACACATCAGTCCACAATTTATTTACAGCAGTTACTCCTTCGCAGTTTTAGATTATCAACAAGCTCCCATTTGGTCAGTGAGACATCACTTGGCCCAGGGCGGCCGATCTCGGCCTATCTCACATCTGTCCCTCCTACAGCATGAGCACAGCCTTGTTTAGACGCCTACTGCATGCTCGGACTTCCGTAAATAATTTATCTTAACGGGCAGGGACAGCTAAACACACACATTTTTTCCTTGATGGCACTTGTTGTCCAAGGATCTCAATCTTACTGCAGTTTAAATATCTGTTGACTTTGCGTTTTCAGAGCACACAAAAACTTTTGCCATGTTACTTTTTGTGTCTTACTGCTTAAAACTGCGTGTTACTCACTGTAGCCTGTGCAACTTTTGCAACAATATGCAGGACCTGGTTGTGCACTTCTCGGAGGTTGAATGGGAAGGAATACTTGATCGAGAGCACACCTCCTCTCCTCTCCTGACATGGACTTATCCAGTTTAAAGGGATAGATCAGGTTATTTGAAGTGGGGTTGTAGGAGATACTTATCCATTGTCAGTGTATTACCTACAGTACAGTAGATGAGTCAAGACGCCCCCAGTTTGGAGTTTTGAAGCAGCAATAGTACTGGTGCAGGGAGCTAAGCAGCAGCAAAACATATTTTTGGCACATGAAATAAAAGTCCTGCCTAAAAATCTCAATATCAGTTTAAGTGTACACTGTATTTAGAATATTTTCACTGCTTTGCTGTGCTGTCAGACAGTCTTTTCTGACGGGGAACTTTGGTTGTATAAGTCAAATACTGGTCTCTAAAAACCAACCAAACTCCACAGGTGAGATCAGTCATTTTACCTCACAGACCACAGACGTTTCTGGTCCACCGCTGCCTTGATCATTTAGTTTGTTTGTGTTGTGCAACTTCTTGGTTAGTCTGGATTCACCACAGTCACACAGTAACACAAACAAATTAACCCGATCGAGGCAGTGATAGACCAGCAACTCCCAGCTTCTTCAAGGCAAAATGAGTTTTTTCTGAGTTTGGGCAGTGGGTACCAAACTGGGAAGCATAGAGCCACTGCAGGTGGGGTATGGATGACCAAGGGGGGAAAACCAAGTGATAAAAAACATGATAAACATGAAAATCCTGTTGGGGGGCGTGAGTGTTTTTCTGCTTCTTAAGGGCAGCATGCCAGAAAAAGTTTGGGAACCACCTTAAGGA
>JAJHUR010109426.1:0-26438 GCA_027495735.1 Lutjanus campechanus | reverse complement strand
ATCTATCACACAGAAGTCACACGTTCTGTGAGGTAAAGTGGCTGATTTCGTCCATGGAGTCTGGTTGGTTTGGAGAGAGTAATATTTGGCTCACAGAACTTTGGGCTCCTGTCAGAAAAGGCTGTCCGACTACTTTGGAAGATAAATGGTCAAAGATATTTTTTTTGACAATCCAAGGCCACAAAAACACATCATTATACTGTGTTTTTCCCCGAACAGCAGAGTCGGTCTATTCATGGAACCAGAGCCCAACAGAAACAACAGCAGCATGTAGTATTACACTCAAAAGAAATCCTTTGCAGTTTAAATTGTATGTTACATGTTGTACATCATGTGC
This sequence comes from Lutjanus campechanus, assembly GCA_027495735.1. NCBI lineage: Eukaryota > Metazoa > Chordata > Actinopteri > Lutjaniformes > Lutjanidae > Lutjanus > Lutjanus campechanus. Next base: position 26,101 of record JAJHUR010109426.1, on the reverse strand, counting down.
ATGTCAGTGGAGCATCTGGCATTCAAATTGGATTACTTTTAGGGCTCCATCCGAGCGCTGCAGATTTATTTTTCTTGTCATGAATTTATTGAAATTGGATCAAGGACAGCGGCAATATTTAGGTTTCAGTACAATGCATGTTAGAGAATGAAAGCAGCGTTTAGCTCTACCTTATGTGTGTCTGTTACATAAATTAACTCTGAAGCTTAAAATAAATATGGAAGAATAATACACAATGATACCATCACAGTTCCAAGTAAACAACGGTGACCTTAGAAGCAACATATTTTTTCGTTTTTTTCCCGATTGAGGCATTTAATGACTGTTTTGACAAGCAGCATCAGCACATACTGTGTTTCTGTGTGTGTGTGTGTGTGTGTGTGTGCGTGTGTGTGCGTTTACTCAGGAATGTGTGTGGGAGTGTAAAGAGAGAGAAAAACAGTCGGCAGCGAGGCAGAATGAACCAAACTCTGTAGCACACATCTTACTGTACGCCTCCCGTTGAATAAGGATAAATCCACACATCTATATGTCTTGGCATCCATGTTCAGGTTACTTATATCTCTATACATCAGAATAGACTCCATAGTGACTCATAAATTGTCCATCCAGTAAATAACAGTAAATCTCAGTGTGCGTTGCCAACATTGATGAGCAGAAAATGGGATGAGCAGCATTAGGAGGAGATAAATCCCCACATCTGAAGGATTATGGTTATTTTGACAAATGCGAAGCGCTTTTCAAATAGAAATGTAATTACATGGTGAATATTAAAGTCAGCAAAAGATGATCTTTCTGGAATTCTAGCACATGCAGTATTACAATGTACAACTTTTGGTCAGATTGATCGCTCAGAACCTGTCATGTCTGTAATATTTGTTGTATGATTTATTAAATGTGTTTTATTGCACAAGAGCTTTTTTTCTGCACGTTAGGGCTGCAACTAACCATTATCTTCACTGTCATTCAATCCGTCAATTATTGGTGATTTATTGATTAGTTGTTTGGTCCATAAAATGTCAGAAAATGGTTTAAAAAAATGTAGATCAGTGTTTCCTAAAGCCTAAGATGATGTATGATAATAATCAATTAGTCATTGCAGAGACAGACGCAAATATATCAAGAATTTACAAATACTTCATCATCATTTTTTTTATTCAATAAATATAAAAACAACGTGGAATATGTATTTAAATAAAATGCAAGCAATTTCTAAGTATATTCTGTACAAACTGAGATGATCACATCGTAGCCTCAGTATGTCCGACATAAACGCCAATACATTGAAAATATGAGCTCATTTCCTGCGTTGTGCGTTCGAAGGAGGTTGGACCGTTGAATTCTCTGCTGCATGTTCGGTGGTTCCAGGATGTTCTCGCAGCTCGTGTACAAGCAGATTACTTACAGCGACCTCTGGAAGCAGTGTGAAGAGGGAGGAGGGATGAGTCAAACCTCTGGAGACCAGGGTTCAAAATGTTATTCTTCAGTAGTTTTGATGCCTGAACTAACTAACTAACCAAACCACAACCATTTCACAACATGACTTACATCACATCATGTAGATTGACTGAATTTTCATTTTTGGGTGAACTATCCCTTTAACAAACTTAATAATAATTAATTTGAGCATTCAGCTTTACTTTAAGGAATCATTTTAGCTCTGTTACCAGAACCAGTTACTCCTCTGTAACAAGACAAGGCATATTTCTCACTGGAAATTATTCACTGGAATCATACATACATGTCAATATAATGATAAAAAATACTCTCATTACCGTCTATTAAATTCCTTCAAAGTGTTCACTTCACATAATATATGAGTCTGGACAAACTGCAGCATGTCAGCAGTTGCTGCCATATCTGATCACACTTTGATTACATCTGTAAATGAGCAGCTTCTTTCCTCGAGCTGCTGGTCACGACAAACACAAATGAAACCTGACAGAACATTCACTGATGATTCACTTACATTTAGCCAAAGACTGTTATTAGACTAATTTTTTCCTACAATTTAAACCTGGGGATAAACATGTGTCCTTTTTGAGACTAAAATTGCATATTTACAAATTAAATCCAATTTTTTTCTGTCCAGCAAAATTCAAATGACAGAATACTTAAAAGTAATTATTTTTTAGATACACTGACTTGAAATACTGTCCATGTCTGCTTGTTAGCAGCTTCATGTCTGTGTCACTCACCCTGAAGTCATTTTTCAATTTATCCACCATAAGCAACAATCAGGGATGGGCTTCTTGTGGCCATTAGCATGCCATTCAGCCTGCATGAGTGTGTAGCCTAATAGACAGCGATGATAATAGAGGCTTGTCTGTGCTCTCCGCTCTCCGCAGCGTTGACCACTGAGTGAATTATCCAGCTGACAGAGAGCAGCAGCACAGCTTAGGAGGCGGAGGATGTTGTTAATATGCCAATGAGAGCTCAGGCCTCCCGTGCCAGTCTGAGGCATGCTGGCATGGTGCAGCTGCCTATCACCTAATTGGGAATCATTTAGCAGCAGCTTGACCTACATTCAGAGGGTGCAAAGGGGGGACCACCTATGTGGATGTTTTTATTAGCAATCCAAAGCTAATAGCTCAGGAGTTAGAATTAATTGCTGTGTGTTGTGTCACTAGAGTTGATATCATTGTCCTCTTCTACATGTGCAGTAAAGTGTTTTCGAGAGGGTCAGCAGAGTGTTTTATTCAACAACTCTGCCTTTTGTTATAAAACACTGAATTCACCACAGAGTTAGTGGATGTTTCTGATATTAGGGCATCACACAGAGTCACACCTGACTAATATGCAACAACTTCTCATTTAAAGGGACAGTCTGTTAGTTAGAGGATTGATACTGCTCTCATTTCTGTACAGGAAATTCATTTACAAGTTTCATCACAACATTCTTTGGACGACAATACAATATTTGATGATTCAGTTCAATTCAGGGGCCTGCTATCAATATGAGATATCATTTACCCATTTAACACAGACAGTGATGAAGCCGCCCCACAATTGCATATTAGTTTACGTTAACTAGACTCCACTAATACACATTAAACATCTCCTTAACAACACGAAAATTTAACAAAAATATAAACTCAACAAGAAGAGGTCACTCAGTACAGTGCAGATCCCTGTCAGGCAACAGCTGGTGAAGCACCTACTGCAATGCCACCATAACTGCTACATGCAACCAGCTGAGATTTGCAAAGTTCAACCTAAACTTACAAAAAAAACTGTTTCACAGTGACTCCACACCTCATACAGCGACTAAAGGGTACCTGGTGAGATGCTGAGGAGCAGGACAGAGCAGCGTCACTAGACAACAGGCTGTGATGAGAATGTGTTGGTAATATTTAAGCTTTTTCTTACTCTCCGCTAGTTTAAGTCACTGCCATAGTGAGAGCACCGAGTTCGCCGAGTGAGTATTTTATCTATGGCACCATTGCTTTCATGTGGTTTCCAGAATGTTTCCACACTGCTGATTTATTCTCAGAGGGGCAGTTAAACAGCCTTGTTGTCTTTTTGTTAGCTGTCTTGTGTTACCACTGTTTGAGGAAGGAGGTGCAAGCTTGGACAGAAACCATGCAACCGGGAATTTCAAGTGTATCTTAAAGACAGTGATACGGACTTTGCATCAGTGATATTGGATCGTTGATCATAAAATTGATACATCAATCCAGATCAGTAAATACACCCACTTTCTCCTGGGGAATCAATAAAGTATATCTGACTGAAATATGAAGCTAAAGCTCACAGCTGCCTCGCTTAGTTTGATCCACAGGCAACAAAATTTGCCAACCAGCACAGGCAGCTCAGCAGCAGCAGCGACTGGGGAGCATAGCTTCGTATTTAGCCCCACATTTACTGTTCACACAAGAGAGTGCCGTTTACGTTCTCATCAAACTCTCAGCAAGAAAGCGAGAAGGCCTGGGCATATTTTACACAATGTGAACTATTATACTGAAATGTATTTTGCACTGGCCTCTGTGTGGTCAGATCTGCTGTATTTTTTTTAGCTTTGTCCCCCCACACTGCAGTCAGGACAGAAACGGCCACTAGAACTGAATAATTTGTCATATTGCCTGGGGTGAGGATTTCAGTGCTTATGTTTTGCTGAGGGGAGACTCAATAGTGTATGAAAACCACACTCTGATTTCTGTCTCTGCATCATGCCTGCTATAATTTATTTTCTACACCAACTCCCCCGTGTTTTTGTCATTTATATTTTATCATTTTGTCATGTCTAACAATCACTTTTTCATTTTTTAGCACTTTTTTTTGTGTGTTATCAACACCCAAACAACTGAACTGAGATTAAATGAAATACTTAAGAAATAAAAAAAAGGAGATCTTTGTTGTTTATACTAATAGCTGTTGCCACTTGAAGCCTAAAACAATTCCCAGCCCGACTGAGAAGATAATTTCTTAACAGTTTAAACTCTGGAGGTTTGCAGCGATAAACAATGAGTCACTCAGATGGGAGGAAGATGCAAAAACACAAACACAAACTGTATCATGAAATTGAAATGGAATAACTTATCCTCAGGTATAAATATGTTACACGATATAAACATGCAGCACGGCAGAGGTTCTCCATTTTTCTTAGCCTAGAACCCTGCAAAAGATAGAAAATATTCCGGGGAACCCCTCATGTTCCGTTTGATTACAACGAGCCAGTTTCTACTTTTAATGAGTGACACGTGCTTGACTGGCAGGAGGAAGATTTATTTATTCATTAAAAGTTATAGATGTTTGAATGAATGTATTCTACTTTATATTTAAAAGTTTAAATATTATTAATTGAACAATGAAGGGTAACACTTTATAATAACCACCATTAATAAACGGTAAATCGATAGGTAATTAAACTGCTGACAAACAATGATAATTAACTAATTGATATAAAATATAATTTATAATTGATTTAGATGTGTTACACTTGCTTCCATAGGCTATAAGTATGTAGAAATTATAAGAAAATAGAAATACAAGTAATAAATGTATGAAATATGGGCAGTATATTACAATATAGAACAACATATACAACAGTGTAAACAGGGATGTAATACATGTGTTAAGATGCAAGAATATTATAAATAAGAGTATAGGTTGAAATGAAATGTACAGCATGAATAAATAAATGTAGTTATGATGTGTGTAAACAGTGTGCACAATTCTGTATTGCACTATTAACTATATAATTAAATTTTTCACAGCCACAGCTGCAGTGTCTCCTTTTGAAATTTCTACTCCAAGCCAGAAGTTTGCCTGTTTCACATTAATCAGAGTTCAAATTAATGCTGAATGTTTGCTGAATGACTAAGTGTCTGTTTATGAGTCATGAGAAATCATTAATAACATTTTAGAGGGAGTACATGTTTATAACGCTTAAATAGAAAGAAACGTTAATGAGTCTGGCAGGCAGTGAGACAAGTTCAGGACAACAGGCTCAACTCTACATCGAGAGACAACTGACACAATTATCAGCTGATCAACTTTACAACTTTACGATGTTGCACGCATCCTGCGCTCCTGCAGTGTTCCTGCAGCCTGTAGAGCTTCTGCAAGTCTGAGAAGGAGGGAGGAAACAACTCGTTTCAAGCATTGATCATACATTAAAAAGGGTGTCAGCCTATTTAATGTACAGTCTATTGCTCCAACTCGCTATTTGGATTGCTTTACTCATTTGTGCACATGCAATTGCTACATTCTGTATTGCTTCTTTAAGGAAAATGCACAAACTTTGCAGCCCTGACTGCAACACAGCACGTGAAACAGAGTCTGTCTCCACAGGTGCAGCGTTTGTGTTCTCCTCTGTTTTAATCCACTTCAGGATAAATTGTTGAGCAACAGTTTAAACAGTTAACATAAAGTGAAGACGAGATGGGGCTGATGCCAGATGCTGCTTTATTAGCTTGGCCAGTAGCCAGTGACTCACAGAATAACGACTTACACTTGTCAAGAGGAAACAAGGCTATTCTTAGATAGCTATTGTAATCAAGAGATTTGAATTCATTTTATATTTATCCGCTTGTGGAGAGCACGACTCAGATTTGAAAGGACTTCCTGAGCCATTAAAGTTGAGGAAAGATGGTGATCGTGCCTCAGGCGAAATCCGCCTGTATGTATGCGGCGTTCAGCCCTAAGCAGCTCTGCTGGCAGCGGTCCAAGCTGTGCTAGCCAATGACTCACCTCTCTGAGAGCTCCAACCATAACAGCCAACGTTTCCTCAATATTCCTGATTAAACCTGAATGCTCACTCCGCTCGCTTGGCCAAAAAGCCTTTTATTCTTTTCTTCTGTGCTAAGACATGAAGCTGATCCTGTTTTTGTTTGCTGCTTCAGAGATGCAGATATTTAAACTTTATCTCTCTGACGGAGAGAAGGCTGCTCAGTGTGAATGTTTAATATGCAGTACAGTGTTTTGTTGACCTGCGAGGGGTTCTGCCAAAACACGAAACATTTATTCCGATTTAATGACTCCTAACTGCATTGAGACTTCATCACACTTACGAGGAGAGCTGACATTAAGTTAATTGACTTTGTTTTGACATTTTGCATTTTGTATTTTAGTAATTAGGGGATGCTCTTATCCAGAGAGACCGACACTGATTTAGGAAAGCTGTTCACACACACACAAAAAAATCAGCAAATTGAAAGACATTATGATGATGTAGGAATTAAAAATATGAGCTTTTGGTTGCAGGACAGGTGTTTTCTAATAACTTTTGAATTAGATTAAATTTTATTTTGATTTGAAAAGGGGTAGTGTGTATTAATCAACATTCAAACAAATGTAAATGCCCCTGAGTTAGCTCAAGGCTAGTTTTCATCAGCAGTCTCTTGGCCTGACGTAGTTCGACATCCCAGATGAATAAAAACAACACAATACAGGGTTCAGTGTTAATATTTTTTCTCATTTGCTCGGTCAGGCAAATCTAGTCGCCCAAAGTCAAAGTTTTCTTGCCCCTGTCCAAGTTCTTTTATCTATTGGCAATTAGTAAAGATCAACAAGGACTAAAATTAATTGTCATCTAGAAAATTTCAGAAAATGTGAAAAATATCAATCTCACTTTCTCAGAGTCCACAGTGATGTCTTTAAATCTCCACATTTTAGAGGCTGAAAAAAGCATTTCCTGGTATTTTTGCAGGAGAATTTGCTTTAATAATTAATCAATTATTGCAATAGTTTGATAGTTTAATTCGTTTTGTCCACTTGCCTTGTCAAGCAAGTAAGAGCCCTTTTGAGTGCTGCAGTTTGTTCTTGTACAAGAGTTAAAGACAAACTGTGGTACAAAGCACATGTAATATATTTAAACAACATGAGTGGATAAAATCTAACAAAAGATGATACAGGTACGATCCACTGGAAGTTGCAAGCAAGAACATGGAAGATTATTGTGTGACTTTGGTGTTTTAAAGGGTTAGATTGACAGAAGTCACACAATAGTTAGCATGCTAGCAAATTACTCAAAGCACTGCTTTGCCGAAGGTGAGACAGAGTTTCAGTCCCTCCAGCGTCTCACAGGCTTCTTTTTTTCCGATTGTTGTGTCCTAAAATGCCTGATTTCATGGCAGCTTTTATTTTTAAAAAATGTGATGCATGTTGCAGTGTTTTTAGTTTTTTTGTATAATTCAAAATCAAAGTCAGCTTGTTCAGGTGAGAATAAAACAGCACTTTGTTCTGAGTGTTCTAAGTAACGTTATCAGAAAGGCTCAGAATTATAAACATTCTAACAAAATGTGCTTTACTTCATGCACCTGAGGCGTATTTCACAAAGAAGCTAAATCTTTTTGGAGCTCAAACTCAGCGCAACATTATAAAATATAAAGGTGCACTCAGCCTTGGGGAACTGCTATGATTGGTGGAACTCAGGAAGCTACAATTATTGGTCAAATTTGCAGAAAAGGTTGTTGTGATTGGACAAAATTGCAGGTTGTGCAGAATTCATGGGGGCTGGTTGAATTTGCATGAATTGTTATGATTGCAACATTGCAACTTCCTGGAGGGACTGACTTTACTTCTGCATGGAAAAAAATATCATTCCCTTGATTAAGGCCAACATGGCAGAGCAGCAGGGTGCCAACAGAGACGGCCCCCAACAAAACAAACACGCTCGTTCACCTGCAAAGCAGCAAAACGCTGCGGTGGCCACTCGCATTCATTCTGTACACTTACCTGTAGATTGCCTTGAAGCCTGTATTTAATTTTTCATGGGTCTGCTTAGTCTTATAAAATATATAGAAGAACAAGCTAATATATACAGTAAACCAGAGGATAATCAATAAATGTCATTAAGATGATTCATACTGTAAGTGTGATCCCAGTTTCCACCGCTTCGCACTTTCACAACCCACTACTGAAACCCGTTCTAAACGACTGTTAAAGACACACAAGTTCAGTGATGGTTCCACTCTTTCACGTCTAGAGAACACCCACTGTGATGAATGCATATCTTGACTTGTATCTGTGAAGCTTTAGAAGTCATGAACCGTTTCCTCACATGAACTGGCCTCTCACACATGTAGCACACAAGCAGCGGTGCCAGAATGAGTTCAGAAGAGACATCCAGCTTTGGATGACGTAGTTTTAACAGGCGAGTGAACCAACATGGTTCAGACATCAGGAGACCAAACCTCACCAGGGGGTCAGGGAATCTTCCTCCAGAAAACTGTTCATTTCAAAGACTGTTTTCTTTGATTTTTATGAATTTATGAGGTCATTTTGCCGCCAAAATGTGGAAGGGGGCAGTAAAGTTCTTGAACATTTTTAGGGTTGATATTTGGGGTTTTTCACATTTTTTAGCTTTGTTATCTGGGTTACTGATTATGTTTAGCCTTGATATCTGGGTTTATGATGATTTTTAGTGTTGATGTTGAGGTCAAAAGGTTTTCACATTTATATTTGGGTTCTTGGGGATGTTTAGCATTTATATCTGGGTTCTTAATGACTTTTAGTGTTGATAACAAGGTTCTTTATGATTTTTTGTGTTGATGTCTGGGTTTCTTGACCATTTTTGAGGTGGATATCTGGGTTCTTAACCGTTTTTTAGTAATGCTATCTGGGATTTTGATTATTTGTAGTGTTGATGCTGAGGTTCTTAATGATTTACAGTGTTGATATCCGGCTTCTTGACCATTTTTAGTGTTGATGTCTGGGTTCTTAACCATTTTTAGACTTTATTACTGTAAACTAGAGAGCCAGGACAAAGTGTCTGTAGCTGAACTGGTTTCCAATGACAACAGCAGACGTTTTCAGTCGTATCTTTGTGTACATGACCCTTGTTCCTAACCCTCTAAACATTTTGATCAAATCACTTATGTAGGCTATAATTCCTGCTTTCAGTTATTAAAAACGTCCTGCTCCTTTTTGTAAAATATGTCAGAGTATTATTGCCCAGGTTAGGCATATAAATGACATTATAAATCATAACGAATAATTTTTTCTGTTTAAACCACATGACAGAGTGCAGCCGTCACTGTTGGAGAAATTTGTGATAAAAATATCTAAAATGACAATCTTAGCTGCTGAAAAGATATTTAAAATGACTGTCACACACCTGCCACCCTGCACATGAGAATCTTTATCACGTCTTCAATAACAAATGATGATACTCCAAATTATTCCGTTTTAATTCTTCTGACACGACACACCCACCCCCGACTTCCTGTCGCTATTCGCCCATTCTCATCTGGTCGGGTTAGTTGCAGTGCAGCGTGTGAAAGAAACTGTGTGAGTTTCAGTTCTACTTTACAACATTTAAGAGAGAAAACTTGCAGATATTCCACCGTCGGCTGTCAATGAAAAAATACTGAGGAGAGGGGGGGTTACTAAAAATTAAAGACCCCATGAAACAGAAATTAGAATTTATTTCATGGTAAGCGGCTCCATGTGAATAAAAATGTCAGTGTAACTTAGTGAACTGCAGACTGAGAGTGCACTTTATGTAGGTGACAGTTCAAGCAAAGTGCTGCAAAAGACAGCAAAGGACTAAAGTGTTTGAGGAGGAGGCAATAAAAACCAGAAAGAGGCTGTGATGCAGTGTGGTTGTTTTTAACTAACTCGCCACACTTGCTGGGGGCGACAGTGTCTATAAATATATGTATGTCCTTTTTGATTGGCAGCATAAAAAATCTATGTTAAACCAAAAACATTTGCATACATGCTTTTTTGGAAATGAAATGTATGCATTATTGGAAATGCCTCCATTTCTTGCCGAGAGATGTCACAACGTTACAGCACAAAGTCCAGTCTGAGACCGTACCGCACATGTTGCATCACTCTGCACCTCCTGGGTGAGCAGAGAAATGAGTTTGACACTGACACACTTTGGAACCTCGGCCGCGTCATTGGTAAGTGTTATGCTTAATGTGTATCACATACTGTACATAAAGTACTTTTTACTTCTTTGAGTCTCAAATTTCAAGCAGTAAATTGCACACAGAGACAAAATCCTTGACATTGATGCATTTGCCTCAGACTGAACATAATGATAAAAAATGAGGAGCCGCTTGTGTCAGGTTCTTTGAGAAGCTTTAAATCAGTCTGCACAGTGATGGTAAGCAGGAGGATATACTTTGTCTGAAGCGCAGCAGAAATAACTTGACATAACAAACAGACGTCACTCTCAAAGCTTTGCATTGAAGTTTTCAACCATTTTACATTTTACATTCTTCTTTGACTGTTTTGAATGACACCAATCCTTCAAAAAATAAAAAATAAATAAATAAATAAATAAAAAATGGTATTTTTGTACAAAACTGTGACTCATAACTGTTTAAGAGCGCTTAAGAAGAACTGGTAACACTTGAAGGGGTGTGCATAAGACTGTCATTTCACTGTCATAACCATTGTCATGACACGAACATGAAGGAGTCTTTATATGACTGTTGTATCATTCAGTCAGTTATGTCATTTTGAGTGCAAACTCTGACATTTTTTAATGTGTCTTTGTTGTGACAACATGACATTAACCAAGTCAGTCTTTGTTGTGACAACATGACATTAACCAAGTCAGTCTTTGTTGTGACAACATGACATTAAGCCAGCCAATAAAGTCTTTGTTATGACAGCTTGACATTAAGCCAGCTAATAATGTCTCTGTTATGACAACTTGACATTAATAAAGCCAATAATGTCTTGGCTTGATTAAGTTGTCATAACAAAGAAATAACTAATAACTCAAATTTGCATTGAAAATGATTTAATTGATTTAAAGACACATAATGACAACAGTCATAAACATTCATAAAGATGATTATGACATGTCATGACATGGCTATGATCATGTAATGACAGTCTTATGCACATCCCCTCAAATGAAGTGTTTCTGAGGAACTATTCATACAGCTTATAGAGAGGAGGCCTTTATACTGTAATAATATCACTATACCTTTGTAAAGGGTGTATGTATTTATTTATGTATTTACAGATGTGTATCAGTGAGGTTAAAAAAGCCTTTTATTGTCTTTGTTACTGCGGCTCAGTTTATTTTATGGCACCTTTGGATTGGAGCCGGAATAAACTGGCAGTGTGGAAGTTAAACAGAGGAGATGCTGAAGAGACAAAGGTTGCAAGTGCTGCCAACTGCTGCTGTACACAGAGAGAGGGGGCTGTTGGTTCAACCAGCCAACCAACCAAATCTATATTGACTCCACCACTTACATGTTTGACTTTTTACTATTGGAATAATTGGAGAAAACAAGTCCACCATGTAGCCTTTCCCCCTGACAATTTGTACAGAGAACTCCCAGAGCCAGACCCCCCCACCCCCCCCGACATGGCTCATTTTGCATTCGGAGCATTGTTGTTCATGAATTTTTTATTAAGTCCTCTGAAGTAGTGTGCAAAGTTCAGCTGCTGAATCTGACAATAGAGTGTTTTCAACTAATCTTCCTATTAAAGCGGAGAGCAAACGGAGCCAGATCGTTTCCGGATAGGAAAACATAACCTTTTGAAAGCTGTGATTTTTGAATTTAAAGGGTCTGAATGGTGACAGCACTGAAACCTGACCTAACCAGATACAGAGAAATAACATTTCTGCATCAAATCAGCTTTAAGTAAATCCCCTCGTGATCCGATAAAATAATCTGAGACAACAACAACATATTTCACAATAGATGTTCTGCACACAAACTCATATCATGGTGATCTGTGATCAAGCAGGCACTTTGAATACTGCAGCCTGTGGTGACATTCACAGGAGAACTGGTGCCAATAATTCAGCTACAAAGAATATTAGCTGTAACAGTGTGTTCATTCATTATTCTGTGTTAAAGAATAGTTCATCCCAGAATGAAAAATACATATTTACCCATCTAGATAGTTTTGATGTGAGGTTCAGAGTTTTGGAGATGTCAGCTGAGAAATGTCTGCCTTCTCTCCAATATAATGGAACTAAATTGCGAAATACATTAACGGCAATGCCTCTTTCCAAAAATAATGACCCGGTTACTCAAGATAATCCAACACATTCTCATCCCAGCTCCTCAAATACTGATGCTCCTTTGCACAAGGTACCCTTTAACAGCAATCACTGTCTGAAACACTGTCAGGAAGCCTTTTTAATACGTGGTTACCGTTGGGAAATGGTAGCAGTTTAGTCAGGAGTAACTACTTGGGTTTGTTTAGGAAAAGATCATGTTTTGGGTTAAAATAAGTACATTCCATTACATGCATCACATGACGTGAAGTAGGTGAAGCAAGTTGCAAGATGAAAGTGACATGATGCACTTCACTTGATGTTTCATCCTTCAAACTTTTATTAACATTTTGATGTCACATGGGATATAAACCCCAGACTCCTGGGCGAAAGTCCTGTTTGTTTGAGACATCCTCCACCATGTGTGGACTTCTCACTCGTTATACTATGTCTAAACCCAGATACAGATGCCAAAAGCCAGGCATGACAACACGTCAGTATTTGATGACTTGGGAATGAGAACGACTGCAGTTGAGTTGGAGATATCGACCATGGAGAAGTCTGCCTTCTCTTCAATATAATGGAACTAGATGATACTCAGCTTGCAGTCCTCAACCAAGAAAATACATAAATTTGAAAAACACTCTTTCCAGAAATAATGGCCTGGTTACTCCAAGTGCCACCTCTGAATCTCCCATGCTCTTTGAGGCTATTCTGATGCTCAGAAAGTCTTGGCAGACTCTTCTTCTATTATACCAACATTTTGGCACACAATGTCTCCAGTAGGCTTAGCGCTGTGTCCTGGCATCCCAGAACCACCCTCCTCTGCATTTGTCTGGTTGGCCTGTTTGGGAGACCTGCCAGGGTCACTGGTAGTCAGGGGCTACCCCGCTCTGCCACCTCTGATGTGTCCTTCAGTGCCTGGTGCAGGGTTTTTCCGCTGATCCTTAGGTCCCTCAACAGCTTCACAGTTGATGTTGCCACAAAGCCACGACGGCCTCCTTCTGCTCGGCAGATCTTTGAACTTTCTTTCTCTCGAAGGCTACCGGCACAGGATCCTCCCAAGGGACTGTGAGCTCCACAAAGTACACCACTTGCTGAGAGTTGAACCACAGGATCAGATCAGTTGGTGGTGGCTTACTCTGATGGAACCATAAACCACTGGCCCACATCCACCACCATCTGTCAGTAAGAATTATTTTCTTTTTACCAAACTAGACCTGCCAAACATATCACTGCACGGAAGGAAGTGTGCATCTACTCACGGACAACAGCTCAACAGAGGAGGACATCATTAATGTTACATCCCACATTGTCACAAGCATGAGCCACTTGTCCATGAGTAGATGCACAATTCCTTCTGCATGGTGATACGGTTGGCACGTGTAGTTCAGCAGAAAGAAAACAGTTCCTACTAGAGTTGTTCCAGCACCAATAGCAATGCTGATACCTGGACTTTGCATATCAACTGACTGATTCGACTCAGAGATCTATCCACTCAGTGAAGAGTCTGTGTTGTTTTCCCCATAATCCCAAGACGGTTCAGTCCAATCCAGTTCACAATCACAAACAAAAGACAACTCAAAAGCGCTGGACCTCTGGATGTTGCATGTTATACCAAAATGTAGGTACTTTTTGGCGCTTTCTTATTAGGAACAATTCGGTATTTGCCCTGCGATGAATTGGCAACTTGTTGTGTACCCTGCCTCTCACCCAGTGTCAGCTGGGATAGGCGCCCCTGCAACCCGTCAGGATAAGTGATTACAGACAATGGATGGATGGATGGTTCGGTATTAGAACTTCCCAATGTTCTGTACTTGTTGTGAGTCAATATTAGTGTGTTTGCACAGAAAGTGAGTGAATTTTCACCTCCCGCTGGCACCAAGGGTGTGTGTTTGTGTTCAGTTCAGCCTCTGACTGAACTCTGCACACAGGAGACTCCAGTTCTTTGTTATTTCCCTCCAGTCTATCTTTTTCCCCTCTCATCTCTGTACGTCTGTGCATCGTGAAGTAAAGTGCAGAATGCAAAGTGACTCAGGGTGTTCAGTCCTCCAGAAGCTCTGCACCTGGCTCTCTGCCCCAGAGCTCCCTGGTCCTCCCCACACAACACAAAGCCCCATGATATCCAAGCATTCTTCGCTCAGGTTGAATATTTTTTTATCCATTCAATTATATTAACTCTTGCTTAATACAATGTCATTTGGAGACATCGTTTTAAGCTACACTTATTTTGGTGCTTTAAAACAGCTAAATAGGACAGGGATTTACCTCTGATGCCGAAGTAAGGCTGATGATTCTCTCCTCCACTTGCTGAAATTTGGCGTACATGGGATATAGCAGGCTCCTGTCTTGGGGGCTAATAAATCACGTGGTATCAGATCGGTGCAAAGACTTGTACATCACTGAAACCTGATCCCAGATGTTAGGCTGTACCTGGGGCAGTTTACGACACTGGTATCAGCATCGGAACAATCCTGGTTCCAACATGAAGCTGCTCACAACAAGGTCTGTGGATTATCTGAAGTAACCAGCACATGATTTTTTGGAAAGAGACATTTCTGTTGAAATTTCTCAGATGTATTTTTCGGCGCTTTGAGCACCACAAGCCGAGTGCCATTACATTGTAGAGAAAGCCAACATCTATATATCTGATATCTCCAAAACTCTGCAGCTCACAGCAAGGAAAGAAGGAAGGAACATTACATTACTAAAACTGAAACTTTGGTGCAACTTCTATTAAAGCTTATGGGAGATGCATGGAGAAGCACACAATATCTCTCTGTTGTATGACCTTTGATGAAGGTCACACACTTCAGAGAATAACATACTGACTGTTTTTTCCAAATGTGCACATTCGTTTATTGGCTGTTTGTCTCCAAATACACTGTAAAAATGAAAAATTTGAGAAAATTCAAAATTTCAAGGCAACTTACTACAATTGATTTTTGAGTTTTACTGCCTTCTAATATTTAGTTGAGATAAATTTGAATATTTAAGTTTTAGAAACCCCAAAAATGGTATTTCTAAAATTGATGAATAATCTCAATGAAGTGAAGGTGAATGATGGTTAATATGTTTATATTTTCAATTAAAACCACTGTTTCTAAAACTCTAACATTCAGATTCATCTAAAGAAGAGAAGTAAATTATCTCAAAAGAAGTTTATAGGTCGGCAAAACTTTTATTTTTATTTTTTTATTTTATTTCAAAACTTAGTAGAAAATCTATTGCAGTATGTTGCCTTGAAATTTTGGGATGTTTCAACCTTTTTTTTAAACAGTGTTGCACGATCAATATTGCATCTCCCATAAGCTTCAGTAGAACTGGCACCAAAGTCTGGAGTGTTCTACAGTGATGTAATGACCCTCCTTCTTTTTTAGTCTCCTTGACTCACACAAAAACTAGATGGATCAACAGAACTACAGATAAGAGGGAAAATATGTATTTTTGATTTTGGGGTGAACTGTCCCTTTAAAGATGATGGAAAAATGCAGAGTAATTTTCCATGACGAGGTGAATTTGCATTCAGCTGCTGCATGTGACACATGAATGGTTATGTGCACTGTGTTATGCTGCTTTGTGCATTTGATGCATGAGTGCATCCATATTTTGTGTGAAGGCATTAATAGTCATTAGGACATTAATATCAATATCACAAAGACCAGGATGCAGATTTATTCCATTTAATTGACATAATTCAGACTGCACTAGCACGTAAAACTAAGAGGGGTCTTTGAATCAGCAAAGTGCTTGTAATGTAATAAGCACTCTCTTCTAAATGGAGCCTTGACTCCATTTAAAAGAGGGCAGAAAATATGTGTGCACTCTTGCTTAAGGCTTTCATCTTGCATATAAATCACTCCAGCTGAAAGTGGGTGTTTGAGCATCACAGATTTCAGGTCTTGGGGCGCGCACTGTATCAGCAGCCAAGGCTGCATTAATGATGGCGCTGTGGCACGACTGCATGAAGTAAATTAAGCCAATTCCAAATATTCTGAGAGCGGATCAAATGTTGAAACGGAGGATTTTTTTGGCTGATTTTCGAAAGGCTTACTCTTCTTCTCTCCTGTCCCTGTTTGTGCTCTCTGTTTCCTGTCCAGATACCGCGGCAGCTGAGCGCTCTGACGTTGTACAGGTGTGAGCAGTCGGTTCTGGATTACTGCCATGCCCACCTGTCGCTGCACCTCGACATGGGCATGGAGCCCCCGACTCAGGCGCCGGGAGGTCCGAGGCCAGCCAAGTACCACCCGGGCCTAATGGCTGCCCTCCCCTCCGAGCCTGTGCTGCCTTGCCCCCAGACCCACTCCTTCTACCAGTGAGCTGGGGACACTGTGAGGCTCTGTGTCCAAATTACTCTACTGTACGTCTGCTGCACAATCAGTGGACCACTCGGATGGAAAAGAAGGCTGTGTGGGAGGGAAGTGGGACTGGTAAAGAAGCAAAGGAGACAATTAATCTGCTGCAGAGCATCGTGGACCCAGGGTAATGAAAATGAAAATATTTCTCAGTGGAAATAAAGGGGTGCAGCAGTATTGATTAGTGAGCTTCTGACCTACCTGACCCTCAATGTCCTCAATTAGAACAGCAGCATGACTTTCTACGTTCTGCTCTGCCTCTCGAGGAGTATTAAGGATAATAATTTAATGATTTGTTAATCTTATTAAACATATTTTCCTCGACTTCTCCTCATCTGGGCACCTCTCTGCTGCTGCGTCAGGTGAAGTAATCAAATGCAAAATGCTGTAAACAGAGCGGGGAAGCAGCATGATAAGCAATTGAGTAGCAGAACAAATGAAAGATCAGCCAAGCTAAAAGGTTTTCTGCTGCTTTTTTTGATCACGCTGTCAGTCAGAGGTCTCTCGCTCTCTCTAAACTCGAGTCCCTGTAGCGTTTTTCATCTCCAGAAATGAGCCGCCCCAAATGAAATTACCCCAAACGAGGGAAACAAGTCAGAAAATAACGGACAGTAATTGTCACATAAAATGTACAGCCTACACATCTCGCCGGCAGTAAGTATAATTTACATGGTGACTTTTGATTTCCTGAATGATTTGTGATGTTTATCACATTATAATTAATTTAATCGAGCTGAGAGATGAAAAAATAAACAGCAGATCTCGGTGCACTGGGAGTTCAGATATTTACTTTTCATCATCCATTTAAATCTTGTAGTTTTAATGGTTTTTGTTTTTAAATGTGTTCTTCAGCCAATTTATCTGATTGTGCACTCATATATCTACATGTGTGTGCTTTTTACAAGATGTTACATTATAATATATGGTAAATAAACTGTGGTAAATGACCAGTAACGGTGTCATTCATCAAGGTCGATGGTATCAACCCAAACAACTGTCTGCTGTATTTAGACAGCAGCGTAGGTGGTCAGGACTGAAGAGCGCTGAGGGCAACACTGATTAATACTGCCTTCAAGACCCTGATGGTAACTTTCTCTTGCTCTTTTTTTTGCTCCGTGACTGTGTGGTACCGTTACCGTGATGTAATACAGTATAGTCAACTCACTGAACTCAGCTCCAGGACTTTTATTTTACTTCCAGGAAAGAAACAACACCCAATTAACGTCCTGGATATGAATAGACAGCAGCTCCATGTTCTTCATACACAAATATAGGGAGCCGTGAACATGTTGAAAGCTAAATGTGATATAATTGGAATACTTGTCAGCTGGAAATTTACCGTTAAGTTAAGCTCACATTTTAGCAACTGCATTTAGGCACAGCGAGCCTGTCAGCTTTGGGATTCTCCACATGTTGAAACACTGTGAATGGAGCTGTGAGAGCAACACTCTGGAGGGTCGAGTCTTTTTACTTCCCAAAAACATGAAAACAAGAGCAAAAGTGCAAGAATTTGATTGTGTGTTTATCTTTATGAATTATAAATATGTAATAATGCAATTTTAAGCCCTAAATAAAGTGATTAATTAGTAGTTAAACAGTGATACACATAGATACCGATATCCAGTAGTCCTCATATTTTAGCTACACATACAGGTGGAGCTTGCACTGGATTATGAACCCTCTGTAATGTAACATGAGACTGTAGACAGTAGAATGAGTGGACACAGCCACCGTGACGTCACCTATTGGTTTGTGGACTTGTGCACATTCTGAAACCGTTGAGTTTGGCTTTATGGCGGTCGCCATCTTGGTTTTTTGCAACCAGGACATGTTCAGTACCAACGAAATCATGCAGCTTTGATGGTGGCTGGTTTTGCTTTGCCTGTTCAGCAGGAACTACGGTCTGGCTATGATCTTTCTTGTTTTACAGCTAAACACTCACTATGTTTCTGATTCTGATTCTGATTCTGATTCTGTTTCTGAAAGCATTTCTCTCTGCCCCGTTTCCTGTCTACTCTTCAGCTGTACTATCAAATAAAGGCAAAAATAACCAAATTCAGGTATCAGAATTGGATTTGACATGCAAAGAAGCACATCTCCAAGTTTAAGCTGCCAGCATTAGCCTGCCCAGCTAACTAGCTACCTACAGTAGTAACCCAGGGTTTCATTCATGAACTACATTTACCAGGACATCCACATGTCCCCACTGCACAGCAGCCCACAGCAGTTGGTCCTGGATACTAATAAATCAGAGTGTAGGCTAGATTTGGGGACGCTCACACTCCAAAAAACATTAAAACACAAATCTAACATGTGCCCGCAGCTTGAGGGGAAAGAGTAGTGCTTTCACATGTGACACTACAGTGAAACTATGAATAACCACAGATCTACTAATAACCAACTCTTTCATAGTTAAGTTTGAGGCACATAAGATACATGAATGTTCACTGTCAGTGTTGTAAAAAGCTAAATGAAGCTGGTGACAGTTACTGATGGATAAGCTAGCTTGAGTGGGAGGCTGCTGGAGTACAGTCAGTACAGCAGCATCAGAAAACATGACTGTCAACTCCAACTAAATTTCAGCCCAGTTAGTTATTTACAGACAACACATAACCTCATGCGATCTGGTGATTCATACATGAATATATGCCTAGATAATCAATGTCTGGTCACTGTGTTGGGTTATTAATCCAAGGGGCATGTTTGATTAAACTTTAATTTATTAAGGTATCACAAACACTTGGGTTCAGTCACAAAATGATTATTGTCTGAAACACCAAAGGAATGTTTTAAAACTTGTCAAAACTGTAGTCCAAACACTCATCATATTGCATTGACAACTACTGAATCTTCAGTTTTCTACGCCTCCCAAAAAAAGGCAGAGGCGTGATGTGAAGTACACGTGTGTGCTCGGTTGATGAATAATACGAGGACTTAACTTTACTTGTTTATCAGCCAGTGAGGATGCTAAACTTTTGCCTGGGACGAGCAGCTTTAGCCTCAGTCTTTTAGCATGATATCATGTGGGCTATGTATTCATCGAATTTAGAAATATTTATATCTATTTCTCATTTTTACAAAAGTCAATTGGTAACATCAGTCAGCTGCAGTCAGATTTTTCAACCTGTTTACAGAGCAAATGTTAAATTGTGCAGAATTAATTAGCTAGCTTGCCACAGCTGATCAAATTTGGCAGCAATAGTTTCAGAGAAAATGAGAAGCTTCTTTTATGCACCACTGTCTGAAATCAAGGATTCAAATATTGCTGAAAATTTCAAGTGGCAGTTTATCCTGGTGTCACTGTAAATTTACTGCTGTGTGAGAACCCACTGAATTAAAGAAGTGTACTTAGTTTCCGGATCTGAAAATTGCTTTAAGGCTGCTTTCTTTCTAATGTCCAACAGGGGGCAACTCTGTGGTTGCAAAAATAAGTCAATTTGTATAGAAGTCTATGAGGAAATGAGCCTGGTTCTCACTTTATTTATGATCTCGAACAGTGAACAGTTTCTTAATGACTTCATGGTCTCAGTCATCTTCAACACAGCATGATGGTCATTTTGTAAATTATTGTCCCATTTAGAGAAAAATAGATGATCAAGCAGGACTTGGCTACTTTGAGATTAACAAGTCACTCCCACAGCAACCTGTCAGTCAGTATAGCGGCATAGCAATCTGTATCCACGGCACTGTGTAATTATGGTAAATGGACTGCATTTATATGGCGCTTTTCTAGTCGTCCGACTACTCAAAGCACTTTACAACACGTCACATCCACCCATTCACACACACATTTATATACTAATGGCAGAGTCTGCCTCTGCTCCTGGGAAACTAACCATTCACACACACTCACACACACTTTTGGGGGCAATTTGGGGTCAGACGCAGATTTGAGGGAGCTGGGGATCGAACCACTCTTCTGACGACCCCGCCCCACCAATCACATAGCAGTGAACTTGTTTATGGCTGTGTTTTCGTCTCAGAACTTGTAAGATTTACCATTTTGGTTAATAACGGAAGTTAATTTTAACATCTTGGTTGCCTAAATTTGTACTGCTCAGCGTTCACATGTACTAAAAGACACTTTAAGGATTTAAGGTTCATTTTTTCCAGTCCTGTTTTTCGCTACACAAAATTAGCATCCAAATGAATTATCACAGTTAATGCAAATTACAGATGCACTTTGTTAACCACCTAGTTAGCTTGAAATGTCAACTCCTGACCTTAAACTGTTCCAGGTGCACAACACCAAAATGTATTCATTCAACCTTTATTTTAACTCAGAAGTACAGGAGGTAGAGACCTTATTTACAATGTAAACGAGTAAAACAAAACAATTAAAGCTTCTAGACACAAAAAACACCAAACTTACATAAAAGTGGCAGCAAGAAGCAAAAAACCAAAACAATAAAAGCCATGTTGTTCCACACTGCAGGTGCACAATAACAAAAACTGGATTTTCCAAATTTAATAAATAAAGCCAGCACCTGCAGCATAAAAAAATTAACAAAAAACATGGCTGACCCCGAAAAATTGATGAGTTTCTTTGGCAAGTGCACTCATACACAGTTGAACTCATCGTTGTGCAGCCTCCTCGCAAAACGACAAATGAGATAACAGGCACCTTTATGCATTTTATTTGTAATAACATTGCAGCTATTTTGACTTCAATTTACATGCAGAACAACTTTCACTATGATTGTACATATTGCTTTAGGCTTCCATGTAGTTTTTCTCGTAGGATGCTGGACATTTTCAGGTTCAAATCAAATTTCAAATCAAATTTTATTTATATAGCGCCAATTCACAACAAAGTTGTCTCAAGACACTTTACATATAGAGTAGGTCTAGACCACACTCTATAATCATATTTACATCCGACAATTGAAACAATCCCCACATGAGCAAGCACTTTGGCGACAGTGGCGAGGAAAAACTTCCTTTTAACAGGCAGAGGTTCTGCCTAGAATGCAACTTTACCCTCACTCCTCCTCAGCTCCTCCCTCTCATCCAAATATGATCACATTTGGCTCCAAAAAAACAAGATGCTGACGGCCAAAATGTCAAACTCAAGGCGGGTGATGACACGGCGGCTACGTCCACTTCTTATATGCAGTCTATGGCAAGAATGGAGAGCAGTGATAATCAAACAAAATATATTTTGTGAACAAATGAATGTCTTGAAAAAATGATATATTTATTAAATATTTGCTCCTTATGTCTTTATAGAAATGTTATTTTCGGTGTATTTCCTTGTTTTTTGGGGGAAATGGAGCATAATACAGTAGGCATGTACAATACTCTGTTATATTTCAAGATTATAATCAAAACTGTGTCCATCTGCAGTCATCCAGCAAACTGTAATCTGAATATTTTAAAGCTGATTGTATAAAATCTGACATCTAATCACAAATGAATGATGCATTGATTGTGTGCAACTGTCAGATCTTCAATGATTCCTCAATAACAGACGTTTTGTAAATGCTCCACCTGCTGTTTCTCTCCTCAGTGCTGAAGATCTATATGACAAGACGTTCTGACACATGACAGATTCACGCTGCTGCAGGATTTACTGCTCGCACCGAACAGTTTAACGACACTGATAGATTGCACATACACTGCGCTCACTTCGAGCGTTCAGAGGAGCGTTTGCTGAGAGAATCAGGACAGGGAGGAGCAGCAGATGCAACAGAACAGCATCCAGACTTATGTGCTCACATGCATTTACACTAACAGGCTGATGACTCATGATGCTTCAATTGATAACCACTTCTGGAGAGGTTCTTTCTCTACAACAGCACCACACAAACTAGGAAAATAATTATCACCCACAGCACGTCTTAAATCAACTGTGTGACTCATAGAAACACAAGAGGAGCACAAGATATTTTCATTCTGGAGTTTGAATGAAGCAGGAGGGTTGCTCGATGATTTTTGCAGGTCACAGGATGATTTTGGGATTCAGATAAACCTTGAAATGACTCAACCAATAATAAAGATTCAGATGAAAAACAAAAAAAACATAACTGCTCACGATTTTCTGCATGTCAGAGGTTCACAAGGGAAAATCAGTTTTTAAGAGGACGATGTCCAAGCCTGCACAGTGACAGAACAACAAGCGCTCTGGTCCATATGGACGCTGACTGGCTGTTATTTATACACAGGCTTAATTTTCAGAAATGAAAAGTGTCAAGGTAATGGCAGGAGATGTTTTTTGGTTTGTTATTCACTTGACATTTTATCTGTTTGGACAGCATATTGGTCTTTCTGACAATCTGTTGGCACTTTCTTGGAAAGCAGACACAAGCTATTTTCTCCCTCTCCGGAGCTGTCAAAGTAAGCCAGACAATGTAACACTTTATATTATGTGGGCTTAAAATCCTCTCATCCCTCATTCTGTTCCATTGATTTCATCCAGTGATCTTATTTCTGAGGGATTCGGGACGTCATCAGGGGAGCCGTCTCCACATTTACAAGACTCATAAAAGCATAATAAAAAGTAAAGGGTATAAGACGTGTAAAAAGTCGTGATAGCTCCTTCATTTTATGTACTTTTTGCATCTCTTCTCAAACATCTATTTGACTCAAATACAGTATCTGTACACTAGTTTACTTAAAGGGATACTTCAGATTATTAGGAGTGGGTTTGTATAAAGAACTTCTCCATAGTATGTGTGTTACCTAGATGGAAGTCGACATGCCCTCAGTTTGGAAAAGCTGCTCCTGTGCAAAATGTGTTTTAGGGACTTAAAAAAGGTCCATCAAAAATAATCTATATCAGATTAAGTGTACACTATGTTTAGGATATTTTCATCACTTCACCTTGCTGCCAAGCAGCCTTTCCTAACAGAAAACTGTCAAAAAATTACATGAGCCAAATATCCCTCTCTCCAAAGCAACCAAACTCCATTCATTTTACCTCACATGAGCACAGGAGCTGCTGGTCTACTCCTGCCTTCATCGGTTAGTCGATCAGGTGGTTTGTGTTATTGTGTGACTTTGGTGAATCTAAAATAGCCTTTTTGAGCACTGTTAAGTCACACAATAACACAAACAAACTAGCCAGATGGGGCAGCAGTAGACAAGCAGCTCCCTTGTTCTGCAAGGTAAAATGAAGGGTTTTTCAATGGAGTTTGGTTGGTTTGAAGAGAGCGATGTTTGGCTTATATAACTGAAAAGGTAGTCTGATGGCAAAGTAAAGTGATGAAAGTATTCTAAATATAGTGTACAAACTGATACACTTTGCTGCTGACTCTGTCCACAGCAGTACATAACTTAGCTTCCTACATTGGTATTCCTGCTGCTTCCCCAAACTGGGGTCGTGTCGACCGCCATCTACTGTAGATAATACAGTGACTACAGGGGAAGAACCTGATACAACCCCTTATCAAATAATCCTTACTATCCCTTTAAATTTAACAAAATCCAATAAAATCAGGCCAGATGTCTGTGCTCTTGGCGCAGTCTAACCTATATTCCTCTCATGGATGCTGAGCGGCTGGCACGACACAAAACAAGTGGGAATATTTACCTTTTGAAACTAACAGATGTACGCAGGGTGAGAGGTATACACACACTTTCATGTTGGGCTGCACTTCAGGCGGCCATGTATTTACCTGGAAACATGTGGCTTTGTCTCTCCCACGAGTTCATGGTGCATTTGAAGTATTTCGATTTTAAGGTCGAGCTCAACTTTGTGTCTGTCTTCGTCGGCTCGCGTGTTGCCCTGTTGTCATTTTAAAGTTGTGTTGCAGCTGCTGGCGGGCAGGGCAGCTGTGAAAGCAGTTGATTTCCCCTGGGAGTCACACTGCCGCTATGCCCACACTTTGAGATTACCTTTACCATCTTACAGGCTCGCTATGACACTGGTGCTGCTGGTTTATTTTTAAACTGTCTCCTGAATCACGAGGTAATCGACTGTTTTCTTGATACATTTCAGGGTCGAAGGTATATCGCCACTTTTTAATGCTTCCCGCTGACTCATAACTCTGTTTGTCTGGTTTTAAGTTGTTCTAATCAGGGATCTGTCACAATCTCCACCAGATCACCACCCTCCTTTCCCCCATCTACACACCTGCCCCCACTTCTCATCAGTCCTGCAGTTACCTGGCCCACTCCGCCCACTCCTCACCTGCAACTCATTCCATCATTAGTCACTCAGCATATATAAAGGGTCTGCACTGACTTTCCCACAGGAACACGCCCACACAGTTGGACACAGTGGCAAAACATCCTGCAACATGGCCGCCTTTAGTAGGAAAACTGAGTAAAACAAAAGATTATTTGCCTAAATTAAAAGCAGCTGGACTCAACAGTGATGCCTACAACTTACCAAAGACAAAGCAGTTCATGGACACTGACGTGTGTGGACAGAAATCAGGTTTCCTCACATGGACCTGACTGACCTGATGAAACACATAAAGAAAAGAAGAGAAGCCTGGACGCCTGGATACCAGGATATTCTCGCTGTATGAGGACAGGTTAGTACAAACATTTTTATTTTATTTCATTATTGGAGAGACATGTTTGCATGCAGCAGTGTTGATGTTTGCAGTTATGTTCAGAGTGAGTATGAGCTATGCAACACGATACGATATGATACGATACAATGCAATGTGATCTGATTCAGGGTCAGGTTCAGGCTACTTTAATTTACAGTAAAAGAGAGACAGGGCATCCATCATGAGAGACTGGGCTGGGCAATATATCAGTGTTATAATATATCATATTTTGGATATCGTTCCTGTTTTTAAAGGCTGTATTACAGTAAAGTGATGTCATTTTCTGAACTTGGCAGACTGTTCTAGCTGTTCTGTTATTTGCCTTCAGCCAATTAGTCATAATTAATCTCAAAAACTCTCACTGGGTTAATACTTTGTGAAAGCAGCAATAGTCATCCTTACAATGTTGTTGCAATATCAAGGTATTTGGTCAAAAATATTATTGTATGTAGTCAGTCACAACGTACATGATCACTAATTATCGATTATCGATATGAAACCCCACCATTGTGATAAGTTTTTCAGCTGATTTATATCACCCAGGCCTACTTACAAATATCACAAGCAAAGACAAACAAGATAAAAATACTCAAAGACTTTGAAATAAGAATAGAAAAACACTGGGATAAATAAAATGTCCCCAAGAATAAATCTGATAAAAATGAATGCAGGCTAAAATAAATCTATATATATTACAGTGTGATGCATGTAGAACAAAATGATCACTTACACAAAAATGAAAGATGCAAAATATTTAATTAGGTGTGACCCCCCCCCCCCCCCCCCCCCCCCCCCCCCCCCCCACCCCCACCCCCCCCCCACAC
>JAJHUR010109424.1:0-10193 GCA_027495735.1 Lutjanus campechanus | reverse complement strand
GATTTGTGAAAACAATCTGAAACGTGGACTCGTCAGACCACAGCTCACTTTTCCACTTTGCGTCAGTCCGTCTCAGATGAGCTCGGGTCCAGAGAAGTCTGCAGTGTTTCTGGATGTTGTTGATATATGTCTTTCTCTTTGCATGGTCGAGTCTTAACTTACATTTGTAGCTGCAGAGACAAACTGTGTTTACTGACAACGGTTTTCCAAAGTGTTCCTGAGCCCATGTAGTCTCCTTTATACAATGATGTGGGTTTTTAATGCAGTTTTTAATGCAGTGCTGCCTGAGGGGTCAAAGGTCACAGACATTCAGTGTTGGTTTTCAGCCTTGTTCCTTATACGTGCAGAGATTTCTCTGGATTCTCTGAATCTTTTAATGATATTATGGATTGTAGATGGTGAAATTCCTGCAGTTTTTTTGTGTTTCGAACCTTTCGGGGACGCCCCTTTTAATACCCAGTCACGATGCTAATTAATTAACTAATTAACCTGTTTACCAGTGAAATGTTCCAAACAGGTGTTTTTGGAGCGTTCCACAACTTTCCCAGTCTTTTGTTGCTCCTGTCGCAACTGTTTTAGAACTTATTGCAGGCAACAAATTCAGAATGAGTGTATATTTACAAAGAACAGTAAAATGAATCAGTTTGATCATTAAATATCTTGTTTCTGTGCTGTGTTCAGTTAAATACAGGACTTTTTTGGAACTGCGGTTTGTACCAGAAGTTGAGGGTGCAAACCTGCCATCTGCTCAGGTTTACTGACTTTATTTCTATACATCATTCCCAGAAAAAAAGGCGTTTACACATCTATTGGACTTGATAAAAATCAATTTACTAGGACACATTTTAATTCACAATTGATGTAATTGAAAAAAAGTAAATAATGGAGCTTTAAATCATCGTACAGGCTTGGTTTAATCACTGTAATTGTATTTGACTATGGTTAAACCAGCATTATTTGTTGCACATGCCATCAGTAGGTACACCAATAACTTTTTAAAGTACTCTTCCTGTTGTGTCACACAGATATGCAGAAAATCTCCCAACCAGGTGATATACAAACTGAGGGCCAGTAGAGGCTGTAAATCATTTCAGATGCTATGTGAATAATTTAATGTTTGACGAGTTATTGATACATGCTACATAAAACCTCAAACCTGTAACCGTTAACTGAGAAAACATGGTTTTAACAACATGGAGAGATGATAACAGGTGAATGATGTAATATAGATAAATACTGCAGAAGAAAACAGGAGAGTGGAGGGGAGCCGGAGCGAGGAGGAGAGGAGGATTACATTCATGAAACGGGCTGCAGCTCGGATAGCAGCAGTTCCTCGTAAATCTCTGGGCTCTCTGTCGCTCGGAGGCCGCTAATGTCAGCGTGACAGCGTGTGGCGGGCAGGACATCCCCCCTCTTATTACATCCCGTGATTTAGGAGCGGCTACAAGGTTTATGTGGCACTAAAGCTGAGAGGGGCCTGTTGATTTTGGCCTGTCGTTTTCACATTGTAAATCTGGACATTTTGAGCGTGCACGGTTTGTTAAACACGCTCAGCCTCGATCGATGACTAATATCTGAGCTAAAAATTAGCTTCATTTCCCGCTGCTCCTCAGAGCTGCTGTGGTTTAATCTATCTATCTATCTATCTATCTATCTATCTATCTATCTATCTATCTATCTATCTATCTATCTATCTATCTATCTGTTTACTAGCTGCCTTTCAGATGAATATATAAGAAAATTATCTCAACTAAAGTTTATAGATCAGCAAAACTTTTAAAAGTTTATTTCAAAACTTCTATTGCAGTCTATTGCAGTGCGTTGCCTTGAAATCTTAAGTCATGTCAACTAGTTTAAGTCAAGTTATAAGCAGGACCACTGAAGCAACATTTCACTCTAAACTTCTCACATGGTTTTATTTAAATAAATGTTTGCATCAAATCAGTTAGAGTAAAGTTTCCCTTAAATTTTCATCTAAGGATGCCTTTAGAAAAATGAGTTGCGTGAAATCACCAACAGGATTTTTTCAGGATGTTGTTAGAAGTGAAATGATTTGTGAAACAGGTGATTTTATGGTGATTGAAGAGGAGGAGGAGACACCAGGACACTGTGAGAGATGAGAAACTTGTTATAGTATTTAGATTTGACATTAGCACAAGAACCTATGTAGATAGCAAGTCAAACTTTAATATAACATAACTAAAATATTTACCTTAACTAGATAATTTTATTGGAATTCACCAGTTTTGGTTCCTTTCTTGTTGTCACAGTAATAATTGAATATTTCTTTATTATCTACAGTTCATTTCACAGCACATTTTGTCAGTTACTTCTTACCACATTTTGTGCTTGTGTGTATTTGTTACGGCTGCTGGTGAAATTTACTTTGGATTATGTGCTTTTCATATTCTTCATTTAAGATTTTTGTTTTTCTTTTTGTTTTCTCTTTGCTCTCCAATTTGGAGAAGCTAGCTGACGGTAATCTTTCGAGTTACATTGAAGGATGGCGTGAGTGAAGCGTAACCATGGTAACTGAAGTGCTCATGTGCCGTATTATGACAGAAACTGCCGTGAAGATATTCTTTAACCACACGTTTGTGTTTGTGCGTGCGGAGCGTTCATTTCTGAGGACGTGCACAAGCATCAGTCCAAATGGATGCAGGATACATGAGGCGGCGGTGATGCGCAGGGACCAACACGGGATGCATGAGGGTGCACATGTGAACGTGCAGTTACAAGCAAGTTTATCTCCAAGCTTAGTTTAAAAACTCTGACGAGGAGACAACCTAAAAGGCTTTATACAACACTCCTGAGCACAGGGAAATAAACTTATTTTGGTTTATGCAACCAGGAAGAGAATATAATTTATTTTTTTTTACCTCAGATTTATCTTACGACCCTTTGGAGGAGGCCTGAACCCGAGATTGGAAACCACTGGACTAAACCGTATATAAAGTAGTTAAAACTAGCTCCACCTTGACCAGCTACAGCAGTAAAACGGAGGACTGCAAAAGTATTTTACATTTAAGTGCATTTAGCTGATAATATATTTGTTCTACTTCTACTTTTACTATGACTTACATTAAGTAATAAACAACAGTTGTTTCAGTCACTCTGGAATGAACACACTCCACACACACCGAGAGCCAAACACACGTGGACGAAAACAGCGCGAGGCTCGTGAGACAGAGGGAGCACCTGCCTTGTCAATCAGAGCCGAGCCAAGAAAACTATAATGTTGAAGTGTTGGATGGCGTCCCAGCGGGGCGTCACACGTTACAGCCTCACACTCATTGTATCCCCCCGTGCCTAATCATGCTATACATTTCACCATAGCACCATCATGTTAACATGTAATGAAGTAACATGATGATAGGACGTGTAATGGCCGGGCTGGGTGGTAATGTACACTGGGAATATTGCATAGTGATCGTTGACTGTATGATGTCGTGCGCAGGGCCCCTGAACACACCCAAAGGTCAAGGTACAATACTATTTAAGCCCACTCACTGACAGCAGTAAGCAGCAGGTGTTGAAATTTGTTTTCATGCCTCACGCGAAGCATATCTGGTATTATAGGAGCCGGCGCTAAGCGGGCACTTACACTTCATTAAAATTCTTCTTCTAATAGCAGAGAGACTCTTTCTCGTGACAGGGAGTTATTTCCTATTAAGTTTTTTATCAATTAAGACGTGCTAGGAAAGGACGGCGTGCGGAGACAGTGTCTGGAGACTCACACATGACCCACTGCCTAAAGGAGAATACCGCTTAATTTCAGCATTCAAACTTTAATCTGAAGCTTTATTGCTTTTCATTTGGTGGACATTTATTACTGTCTGTGGCTGCTGATAACGAGGCAGTGAGAGAGAAGCTGCCTTCAATTGGTAACGCCGACAAGAGCTGACCCTTTCAGTGGTGGATTGTAGTTTTTTTAAATGTGGGCCTGTATGAAGCACTTAACGATGGTCAGTGTTTTACCTGCTGTAGATGCTCATCGGCAGGCCCCCAGGTAGGAGAAGCAGAGAGGAGCATCAGCACAGAAGCTAAGCAATGAACGCAACAAGACATATTATAGCCTCCTAAAACAATCAGTATTAAGTGTAACCTATATTTAGGAC
Organism: Lutjanus campechanus; assembly: GCA_027495735.1. NCBI lineage: Eukaryota > Metazoa > Chordata > Actinopteri > Lutjaniformes > Lutjanidae > Lutjanus > Lutjanus campechanus. The sequence goes on along the minus strand of JAJHUR010109424.1, from coordinate 6,075 downwards.
ATTTATGGACTTAGGCTGGTTTTGAGAGAGAGATATTTGCTTGTCTTTGGGACTGTTGTGACCTAAAATGATTTCACAGCAGCTTTTCTAAAAGTGCACAAGGGAAAATTACAATAAATCATTAAAAGTTTTAAGTAACTTCATCTAAAGGGCTCGTGCACCTGTGTACTCCACAAAAAGACAAAAACTCAGTTAAAACAACAAGAACAAAATCATGAACTAGAACTGGACGGAGCATTGAGAAATGTCAATAACAATGATGAACCTTGTGTTCTTATATAAAAGAAAACATTGAGTCTGTTCACTGAGACGTACATGTATGATGTTTGCACAGGGGACGACTATTATTGGTAGAATTTGCAGGAAACAAGGATGATTTGTCCAGTTTGCGGAAACGTTGCAAAGTCCTGCAGAGTTCACAGGGACTGGTTGAATTTGCATGAAATGTTGCGATCGCAACGACGCAACTTCCCAGAGGGACTGATAATGTCTGTCTGACAGGAAGCTGCTCTTATAGGAGCCAAATATCTCTCCACACCAACTAAAATCAAAAACAGTCATTTTACCTTGCAGAAGATGGGAGTTGATATTCTACCGCTGCCTCAGTCTGTTAGGTTGTTTGTGTTATTGTGTGATTTACCTTTTAAAACACGGAAGTCACACAACAACTACAACAAGCGGTAAGCAACTACAAGGTTAAACTGCAGATTGTGCCAGTGGAGTCTGGTTGGTTTAGAGAGATATTTTTCTTATTTTTCTTTCAAACACGAAGTTTAAAAACGAAGTTTCTACACGAGGTTGAGGGAGGGGACAGCATCAGCGCTGTAATCTAAGTTCAAGTTAAAGTTACAGAGCCTCCAAAGTCCTGGAGAAGCTTTTTGTTTATCTTGTAAACACACGATATGGATTTCATTCACACAAGTCATTAGATCCATATCTTAGCCAAGAAGATTTGTTTCTAATAATTCAGTTCATCTGGGGTGACTGGATGAAATTCAGGACAGTGGAGTTGGAGTTGACCTTTATAAACAGGTGACAGGTGTGTTACAGTCATTTTCAGCAGATAAGATTGTCCTGAAGCTGTCGGAGCTTGCAAACACATTTTTTAGATTTTTTTTTTTTTATCACATATTCCTCCCACCGTGGCGACTGTACTCTCCATCATCTGGTTTAAAACAGCTCGAATAACATCTGTTATTTATGACAGCCTGCAGTGCAACAGACACGTGAAAATACATCAATATTCTGTTTACAAAAACAAACAGAATGTTCTTCAGCACCTAAAACCGTCTCCAGTCCTTCGCACAGTGTTACATTCCCAAATGTTGGTCCAGGGGGGTTTCTTTAAAAAGAAAAAGAAAGAAGAGATGCACAAATGCACAAAAAAAGTTCTTTTAATTAAAAATTAAGTCAAAGAAACCACTTGAATGGCAAATGAACATTAAGTCAGACACTAATCAGACCAAAACATACAAAAACACACACCGTCTGAAATCTGGTTTGCTGCTCTCTGCCTGTTTTTAGACTCCAGGCCTGATTACTGATCGTCTGCAGCTGCAGGGAGGAGACGTCGCAGCACCTGGTCACAGGAGAGCTCAGCACAAACACGCATGATACTGTGGAACGTAACACAACAAAGACGGTCGGGGAGACTCTCATTTTAATGTCTCCCTGCAGGTGAAAGCTGTGGCTGACGGCATTACGTTTTTAGCTTGTCCATCTGTCTGTCCGTCCCTTTCTTGTGGACACAATAGCTCAAGAACACCTTGAAGGAAATGTCTTCCGCTTAGACTGAAGGATGAACTGATTAGAATTTGGAGATCGAAGGTCAGAGTCTCTCTTTATGTCCAAAAGGTCTCTCAGTCCCTCTGTCCTCCTGTTTAAAAATAGTCTCTAGGTGAAGACAACATGTTTCTCGCTGGAAATTATTCACTGGAATCACGCATGTCTTTGAACTCGGTCTCACATGTTTGCAAGACTTCTCGCTGTATTACTGTGGTTTCATATGGAGGAAAAATATCATTTTTTAAACTGTTTTTGAGCCACATGCTGTTGTATTCACACTGTTTGTGCTGTAAAGCCTCAGCTGCTCTTCTAACACTGGAAAAAAAACAAGTAGTTCACTTAACTGTAAGAATTAAGACGGTAAAAGGTTAAAAAATGTAAAAGATTAAGAATGTATTTAGTTAAATAACTTGGTAAAAAGAAATAATTAAAATAATGTAGTTAAAAAGATAAGTTAAATAGATTCCAAGGTGTTTAAAAGACGTATTGTGGTCTGGAGTGTGTTCATACCTGAAGGCGAGAGCTGCCTGTGGTCATCTTCCTTTATTTCCTCTTTGTTTAAGGACACAGCAGTCTCATGTATGGTTCATTTTTACTCAAGTACAGGTCACATCAGGTGTGAAAGCTAAGTGGACTGATAGTGGGGTCTTGCGATCCTCCGGCTTTTCTGCACCACAGCAACAACATAAACAAATGTTGTGAAGATGATGATGGAAATATACTCATGCACACAACAACATTATTCGTGTAAGAGATGTAAGAAAACACTCGAAATGTGGATATATTTTTGCCACCCCTTAAAGTCCCCCTGTCACCCTCCTGCCTCCCTGTGAATATTTCTCCGGATCCACCCCCCATATAACTTGTAGGAAATCAAAGCCAAAGTAACGACAGACTCGAATCTACTCATTACAAATGAATGACTGGTCAATTAAAATTAGTTACTTGAGATGAGTGAGGAGCAATGTTAGCAACATCTGCGTGGACGGACCAGTTACAAGCTTGTTATTTTCAAGCTCTGACCACATCAGCAGTTCAGGACACTTCGCCCCAAGTTCTCTGCCAGCGTGCACTTACAGCAGCTGCTGATTGATGGGATCTGGGATTGATGACAGCTCTCCAGTGAGTCGCTGGCTCCCATCTCAAATACTGAGCGGCCCCTTGCTCTTCTATACAGCAAACAAACACCTATAGCTCGTGTCAGTGGCCGTTCGTTCTCGGGTCAGAGGTCGCCGTGTTGCTAAGGTGACAAAACAAAGCGCAACGTACATACACGATGTCCACGATGGCACCCAAACTTCCGGAAATATTCCAGAAATGTGGGCTGCAAGATCATCTCTCAAGTCATCATGAAAACATTGTTTATGTCATTTCATGACTGGGGTTGGTGCCTCACGCACATGCTCAGTCCATGTGTATGTAAATGAGCATGCATACTTGGGATATACTGGGTATTTGCTCGTCTCCATCTATCTGATCCCTAGAAAGGATCAGGAGTTTCATGTGACAGGACCGTCCCTTTGGGATAACTGTTACATCCAACCCAAACTTATGCACATTCCCTCCCCTCCCCACCCCATTTTCCCCCCTCCCCACTCATCTGGAAGTCAATAAGAGTGACCCTCCAGAGACGCACGGGCACTATCACAAGACCGCCTCGTCTGATGCCAAACAGCACCGCAAACACTAAAGGAATCATGCCTGTGCCCAGGAAAGGAGGTAAGAAACCGTCGTCACCTGAACCTGTGTGAAGGACATCGTACGGTGAGAGCGAGAGCATCACCTCTTTGTCATTTATCACCAAAAATATATTAAAATTACTGTTTGTAACTACAGCAAATGAGGTACAGGTAAGTTTCACAGCTTTGTTATCATTTAAAGATACAATTTAAAAGATTTCTGTCATTGATTCAATGTCTATGATTCAAATTTAGTAACTAAGTCTGAGTGAAATAAGTGATATTTGTCGTCTCTAAACTCACACTTCAGTTTCTAATTTTAGTCACATTTCAGAGCTTTTTTCCTTCTCTTCTGCACTAGAATACATTAGCAAACAAAGTTTTTTGTTCTCTTTTTGTCAAGATGTAACGATTATTAAGTTAACTGCCAACTATTTTGATAATCGATTAATTGGTTTGAATCATTTTAAAACAGAAAAGTCCAAATTCTCTGATTCCACCTTCTTAAATGTGAATATTTTCTGGTTTCTTTACTCCTCCTCTGTAACAGTAAACTGGATATTTTGGAGCTTTTTGGAGCAAAACAGGACATTTGAGGACGTCATCCTGGACATTTTTCACCATTTTCTGACATTTTTTAAACCAAACAACTCGTCAGTTAATCAAATAATCAACAAATTAATCAGCAGTTAGTTGCAACTTTATTTCTTTGTGCAACACTATTTGTAAAAGTCCAAATTTCACATTAACACTCAGGAAAAGTAAGGACAAGAACTTAGCTGTCGAGTTGTGTATTACTGCCACCAACTTACTCAGACAAGCCAAGAAAATATTATAGAATGAAACAAGTATGAGTGCTGGAAACTTTTAAGTAATGACAATGTTAGCTCTGACAGTGAAGATGACATAAATAATCGTGCAATAACTAAGCCGTTTTGTGACCTCTTGAGCAGCTCAAACTTTATTAATTGCTTGTCACTGTGTTTCAGGACCATTTATTATGTGTTTATTTGACGTTGTTAAGTAACCTCATGCTGATGATCCCTGCGAGTCAGCTCAGAGCCAGACGTCCTTCCTCACCTCGCATTCAGCCAGTTTTCTTAGCCCCATTAATCATGTCAACGAAGTGCATAAAGGAGCCTCCGCCCGGGCGGTTAGGGTTTCCACTTGTGCCATCGCTTACCAAATTCCCTTCAATGTCATCCTCATCTGCAATCTAGGAGCTCATGTTTCTGTCTGTCTGTCTCCCATGATGCACCTGTCTCAGCACTGCTTCGTTCTCTTTCTGTCAGTACTACAGGTAGAAGATTTATCCCCCCGCCCTCCCCCGGTCCGTCCGTCTGTCCCCTCCTGCTTTTGGATGTTTCTAATCCGTGCTCCCATTCCACAATATCTTCCATAACTCAGACTCAACCCCTCTGCCCCCCTTTCCGACTCCCCGCCCAAACGTTACTAATCCCTCCTCTGGCGGCCTCAGTAATGAAGTGTGAAAGGCTGCACAGTAATTCAAGTCCCAAAATGTTAAAAGCTCGTCTCGGCTTTATAAACGGCTGTTTGATTCATCCATTATGTAACAAACGGCACCCCGGCCTCTGCTCTTTAACTTCTCCTGAAGGAATTAGTAGCATCAAAAGTTTACTTTGTCACCATGACTGAAAAATACGCTAATAAGCTAATGTCATTAGCTAATGTTTTTTTACATAAAAGACACTAAAAATGATTGAATAATGTATTTAATGTGGCAATTCTGTGCAGGAGCCCACAGGAGGAGTCACTTTCAAAAATAAATAAATAAATAGTGCTTTTTTTTCTTTGCACTAACCCTTTAAAGGAACAGTTCTCCCCAAAATCTAAAACGTAGTGCTCTTTATCCATCCAGATTGTTTCGGACTGAGTTGCTGAGTTTTGGAGATATCAACCTTCTCTCCAATATACTATGATAAATGTTTTAATTTTTAGTGAATTTTAAATTGCATCGGTTATTGATTATGACTAATGTCTTTATCAACCTGTGATGATGCTGAGAGGTCAATAAACCGTAAACTATTATTTATAGGGATGTAACGATACCAAAAATTCGTTTGTATACAATTAGTTTTTTCTTTTGAACTTAAAGTGCTTCTGCTTTCCTTTTGAAATCAAATCAAATATATAATAACATAAAATAAAACATAAATAAAACTCAAAGTAGCCAGCCATGATCTGATCTGATTCTGTTTGAATTTTGCATGCACAATTGCAAAAACAAAGACAATGCAACAGTCAGCAGCAACCCTTATATAAAATAAAACAAAAATAATAGAATAGAATAATTATCACGGCATATATTGTCACAGTTCGGTATGGTATTGAGACGTTTATTTTATTGCGGTATCATGATATTCAGTATATTGTCACATCCCTAATAATGGAACTAAACAGCAGGTTGTGGTGCTCAAAGCATCAAAACCAGTGACTCTTCCAGATATCAGGACCTGGTTACTCAAGATAATCCACAAGCTTTGTCATCTGCAACAGAGACGCTGGTTTTTAATTTTTCAAATGTATTTTTGGTGCTTTTACGCAACACAAGCCGAGTGCCATTTATTCCAATTATATTGGAGAGAAGTCA
>JAJHUR010109423.1:0-10396 GCA_027495735.1 Lutjanus campechanus | reverse complement strand
AAGTAAAGCAACTAAAGTAATAACTTGTCAAAATGTTGTAAAATGTCCCTTTCAGTTCATAGAAAATGTAATAAAATCTGGATAAAGAGTATTATCACATTAACATCAAGGTGGGAAACATTTTCATTTGATGGTGTAGTCATAATAATTATGTAGAACTGAAAATACCTAAATCTAAACTAAATAAATGACTCAACACACAATGCAATATTACAGGTTTGACATGTTAAGTACAATATCACATCCCCTATATCAATATCACATCAATTACTCCTTTAAATACATTAATTATAGGCTACATGACTTGGAGTTTTATAGTGTTTGCCAATTTACCAACTTGACTGCTGGGGGCTCCGGCCACAACCAGGTTAAGACTGCTGGAAGTCATCTCTGCCCGAGTGGGGTTGATCAGCAACTCTCCATCTACCAGGCCCACACGCACAGCACCTGTGACAACACAAACACACAAGTAGGACCAAGCTAGATTTAAACAACTGCACCGTGATATCCCAAACTGAAAATTGAAATCGAGCAAACAAGTGAAAAACAGAATTTAAGGTTAAGGTTTAAGGTTCTATGTTCCTCACCGATGGGTCCATGCCAGGGGATATCAGACAGGGCCAGAGCAGCAGAAGCTTTAACGAAAGAAAATATTGTTATAGCGAAGGATCTAAAAAAAAAACCCACTAAGCTATGTGGAAAACATGTCTGAGATTTAACTCACCTGCATTAATAGCCAGCACATCTGGATCATTGACACCATCAACTGCCAACAGGTTACAAACGATCTTTGGGAGACACAGACAAACATGCGCACATACACACAAACACAAGACAATGGCGACAGATACATGTTAATATCATCTTTGTTCAAAAAGTAAAATAGTGCAAAAATATTACCACATAATGGTGAAAATGATTTCAAACTGAACTGACCTGAGTATCATAGAAATAACCAGCAGGGAACAGCGGTCTGATGGATCTGTCTGAGCAACAGAAACATGAGGAACTGTCAGTCAAAGCGCTCAAGTTAAAGACGTTCACAGTAGAACATCAGCACACAGGCCTGCTACGCCAAAGTTATTCACGTGAAAGGACACATTCTGATCAACTCACCTATGAGTCTGCTGGTGAGGATCTCGTTGTCGGTGGTGCCCAGCTCTCGCCTCAAATAGTTAGTGGGGATTCGACCTGCAGCAGCTGCCTTTTGTCTGTAGTCCACCTGTCAATCAAACGGGATGTTCATTCATTAGGCCTCGCAGAAATTCATATACAAAATCCATTTATATTATATATAAGTATGATAAATTCCACCATCTAAAACAAAAGCAGGTTGGGAATTTTATAGCAATGTTAGAGAACATACCACAAGAGGCATGAACTGAGACGGAGAAGGTTTGGTTTTGCTCACAGCAGTCACCATCACAGAGGTCTCTCCCAGCTACAAAAAGAGAGAGAGAAGGAAAAGGTTACCAAAAAAATATATAAAAATCACATCATATCATCAACAATCTGGGACTGCCCAGCTTAGTCCTACAGAACAATGTATTGCAATACATTTTAAGCAGTGCAAAACCACACATATTTTAGTAAGAAAAAACTAAAGCACAATAATTTGTTTAAAATATTCCTTAGCCTTGACAAAAGAAGAGCAATATGTATCAGCAAGAGTAACCTCTTCAATAAGAAGACTGTTAAAATGTTCAATAGTTCCAATTAAATGCAAACCACCATGAAAGCACATAAATATGCCCTGGCTCATAAACAGCCTATCATATGCCTTGATAATGAAGCATGCTCCAATTGACAAATTATTAAACAGGTGTGTTGTTCACTTGTTGTTTTTGACATGTGACAACAACAAAAATAGTGTGGCGTGAGAGAATGAGTACAGACAATGAGGAAATTGTTAATAGTTTTTGGGGTTGTTTTAATTATATGTCACTTTAAGGCAGTTCAATTCAAGTGCTTAAATTCAAACTCTCCCCGATCTTTATTAAAAATGAGACATTGAAAAATATCATTGTGTGTATACAGAGTAGTCGAGCAACAGCAACAGTAAATTACAACATGGAGGTGTTCAGGAAATAAATTGCAAACACATATTATTAGTATGGATGAAAGCATGTGAACGACTTCCAGGTGCTGTCATACACCTGTTTGCTGCAACTGTTGACATATTTCTGTACCTGTACTACGGCAGATCCATCAGCAAATCTAGCAAACCTCCCGGAAGAGATCTCAAGTTTCCTACAAAAACAACAAGACCACAACACATCAAATATCTGAGATACTAAACCACTGTCGTATTTACAAGCAATGTGTCTTCTGGACAGCAACACAGTTATCTGCTCAGCTTAAAAAGCTACATGAGCAGAAGTTAGAATACCAAAGCAAAGAATACCTTTGATAGCGGATGACCATTATAAGTTAAAATGATGCCTTGCTCGTTAACAGTTACTGGTGAAGTGAATGGAAGCTGGGAAAGTCAACTCACTTCTCTCCAAGGTCCACTCCCAGTCTGCGTGGATTAGCATGGCTGCTGTAAACACTGTGGTGACATGACCGGACATGAAGGCGGGCAAACGAGTGCCCCAGTCGGAGCAAGTACCTCATATCTAAATACCACGAAAACAAAACAACAATTTTCTTTGTACAGTCAGTGCCTTTACAGTTTAGATATACGCGTGGGGGCTTCCATGTCAGTTCGTCACATGCACGGAATTACGTTGCAGAGCCGCGTCTTCTGATTGGACCAATTGAGGCAAGTGTGCAACATCAAAAGTGTCCGTATACACCACACAACAATTCCGCTTCAGCTACCCTGCGGTTACTACGGGTCTTTAATTTATGGTTTTACCTCGAATTAACAGTGATACGTTAATGTAGCAGTAGGGAAAATATACGGGTTTTTGGTTTGTGTTCTGGTTAGGAAAAAGAAACCAGATTAGCTGTTAGCAGCAGGCTAGTACCAGTTTGCGCCTCTCGTATGAAACTAATAAATACATTAGCATGGTTTAAAGCTTGGAGGTGACCAGCAATATGATTATCTTAAAATAACATTCATGTTGTCGTATGTCTTCGAGTTGTCCTTGGCCCCTGTAAATGCTCGTTTATAAAGCGGTTTTGACGCTTCATTTGACGATTATCATCCCTGGTTTATGCAGTCTTGATGTGTGTGGTTTTGACTGTTAAAGTGATATATTTGTCATTTCTTTAACATGCTTTTCAGGATCAGTGGTTATGAAATTATTTTTATTAGCAGACTATTTAATCCTTTTACATTTACACAAGACTCAATGCAAGTGATGATAGGTTTAATAGTCATAGGCTCATTATAGTAGGTATTTCTCACGTGAACAATTTCAGTATCTGTTTTTTTTTTAATTATTATTTTCTCTCACTGAGATTAAGATCTCTTTTGAACAAGAGGCCTGTAAACACAAGAACACAATGAGCAAACAGAACAACACAACTACACAATAACCAGGAATTAAATAAAGAAACAGTTAGCCTATAAGAGGCAGTGTCTTTATGAGGTCTGTTCGTAAGTATGATATCAGTTAATGTGCAATTATGAAGATAAGAGGAAGGTTACAGGCAATAAACCTCAAGAGCCCATTTAAAACAGTAAATATGTCTCTGAAAGTACAGAGAAGGTAGCAGCAGCCTGTAAACCTTCAAAATGCAATTTAAAATCCTCACCACTAGGTGTCAGGGTTGCCTCACAAAGATCATCTTTCTTGAGCTTTGAAGAACATTCATAAGGGCCATCAAGGGCCTTTTAATTGCAGTTTTCATTAAATCAGAAAAACGTGTGTGAGTGTCAGTGTATGTTATTCATGTGATTGAAAGGCTCCTCTTCTTGAGCCTGCTGTCCCAACTGTCACACTGTTTCCTGTGAAATGTTTCTCATTAAATGAAACACTATATGCTATAACAGCCAGTTTATTTGTCTGTCAGTCTGTCAGACAGTCAGAAAATCTGTGACCTTGCTTGCTGATCATACAGTCGGTCCAGAAGTTAGCTTAGCAGCCACACAGCCCTGCAGTCAGTCAGTGAGCCAACTCACTAACAGTGGGGTTGCTGCAGTTGTTATGGCAACAGATGAGTGTTAACAGCCTCTCTAACACTCTCTGGATTACTTTCATGCATGCACACACACTTGCACACACGCAAACACATGCACACACTCCAGCTAATTGCAGGGAGGAATAGCAGGATTTCACACATGCTCACACACTCTGAAAACACAAGCACACATTCCCATTATTACCAAGGATGGGTTTCTAGTATTATCTTGTTTCCATGGCTCCAGGACACACTGAGATCTCATTATTACCAAGCAGAGCCATGGACTATTAGTACGTAATGGACCAGACAGTGTTTTGTGGTAGACTACAAGGATCATAAACAGCTCAGTGGAGGATTCTGTGTTGCTTTGTCTGGAAGAGGCTTATTTTTCAGAGAATCTTTTCATGTAAATGTTCATTGATGGTAGTTAGAAGGTTATCTGTCAACTGTCAGTCTATACATCAATCCATTATTAAACCATCATCTTACAGAGATCTCTGTGACCTCTTGAATTATTTGTACCGTGCTGTGTAATGAGCCAAGTCATTGATGGGATTTGATTGATCAGTGCTGTTGATGAGAAGTGATTTTCAAACAGGCAAGGTTTGGAGAATAAAACAACCAGGGGCAGATCTAGAGGGCTGGCATGGGGTGGCAGCTGCCACCCTAAAAGATGCCTTGCCACCCCAGCTGCCACACCAGTTTTGGATCATTTGGAAATTTACAGCAGTGAAATTCTGATTCCAAGCGCAAGTGAATGCAGCAAAAATTGATGCTTTTCTAGTTTTCAGGTTTATTCAGCTCCACTAACTGTCCCTGCAGCAGGCAACATCTTATCTACCTGAAGCCTGTCAAATTGAATACATTAATGCAGATTAAATAACACACTAAAAACCATAAATTAACATTTATAATTTAATGATATTATCTGGCCACATGCCAAGCTAAGTGATGAAAAAATACATTTGAATAAATGTCTAAATGTTTGAAAATAAAACATTTAATTTATATCTAAAGCCTATAGACTAAAGACTAATGTGACATAATAATATGGGTTGAAATATATTTATTTAGGAGCTTTTCCAAGCAAACAATAATTTATGTGATTGTTGCCATTAAATTGGCATATATGGGCCTATTTCTGTCACCCCTTAAAAACTCCATACCACCCTCCTGGAACCCTATGAATACTTCCTAGATCCACCCCTGAAAAAAATAAGACATACTGCAGAACATTGAATGAACCTTAACCTGAGACTTCAAAGTGATGACCATGATGACAACACATCTTTTGTTCTTTGTTATTTTCTTTACCCAAATTTAGGAATGATGTGAAGGGGAAAATCAGCTTTGGTCTCACCGTCTGCGTGTCTGCATGTGTGTGCCTCAGTCACTTCAGAACTCAAGAGGTTTAAGTGCTTTTCTGATTTTCATGCTGCAGTGTTTCAGGAGCTGACAACAGGACAGCCTGCACGAGTGCTGCACTGATCTCTGTTACACACATAAACACACACATGCAGATTTCACAGGATTTTCCACAGGGGTGCTGACTGAGGTTTTTCTGGGTCCTTGGCAGGCAGATGTGCATGTCTCTGTTTTTAAAGGAAGATTATATATCACCCTAAATATTCAGTGACAGCTTCATTGAACAAACTTTTTTTTGTGTGGAAACCTGCAACACATTTGTCAACACATATTCTTTATAACTTCCTGTGCAGAATTGCGATTTTTATGTTTCCAAATTTTCAACAACAGTGACATTGAAATTATCTGGATTCATCCTTTTCTGTGGTTGAAACACTTTTCTCCCATCTGTCACTGAAAAGCCAGTAATTGGATCCACCCTCCTCTAAATATTATGGACATGCATAAGCTTGAGGGAGCCGCCGTTTAGACAGCTCAAAGTGACTGGAGTGGGCAAGGCATGATTTCCTTTGTCACAAGCGTGGTAATTAGATTACGGCACATGGCAAAGTTCCACATAATAAGGTTCCACTCTCTCAGAATGAAGTAGAGCAGAATTATAGCTGGGGAAATGCTTTATTCTACTGTAACTGACTTAGAATTGGCAATTCCCTTATGGTAGACCAAATAGTTGGTATCCAGATGCTATTTCGTGTCTGTTAAGGTTAATTAGATATGATGTTGCTGGAAAAAAAACTCTTTAAAGAAGATAAGCTTTGCATACACATACAGTTCAATGAAGGTTGAAAGACCCCTTAATGAATTAACCTCACAGGATTGGTCTAATGATTGGATGCAAATTAGAAAATGGATAGATGATTGAGTGTCTAAGCCTGAATGATTCATGCACAGTTAACAACACTTACTTATGCCTAAAACAAAATAAATGTTTATTTGATTTTTGTCTTACAATTAAGAATTTCATGAAACATCCAGACCAGCTATCATTAGTATCATTACAGCTCCAACCCCTGCATTCCTAAATATTGGCTCCCTGCAGTGTTGTTGATCTAAAAACCCTCTCAGATGGAGGGGAAGACTGGACTGCAAAGAGCTGATTACTTTTTGGTCTCAAGCCTTGAGAACCTCAGACTCTGCTGAGATCATGACAAACACATGATGTGCAAAATATCAAAATCTATAATCAAGACGTACACTTTTTAAGCTTGACCACAGCTTGGTGTTTGAGATGGGGGTAGAGAATTACCTTGCTATGAAATAACTATGTCCCATAATGTCATAAAACATTGGTTTCATCTCTCTGAGTAAAAAGATGCATCAGCATATTATAACAGATCTACAGGATGCAAAATGTTGGGAAAGGACACATATTTATTGCATCTGTAATGTTATGCAATTAGGCTTTGCTGGCTTTGCCACAGGCGTCTCAATCATTTGAACAGGAGATTTGAATGTTAGGCATTGATTTCCCATAGCAGCACTACAGGATGGAGACAAAATGAGACAGAGGATGGTCAGAGTGACCTCCATTGTGAAGATAGAGGTCAAACCTTTAAATTATTTTGTCCATCTATAATGGCAGAGCAGAGATAATGTTTGATGATCTTTGTTCATGGTGCGTTTTTTTGTGCTGTATGTTATTATTGTCATGTTTCTGATGGTGCAGTGTTATATATGTTTGTACACAACCCTGGGTGTGCAGGGCAACTAATCACAGGTTCAGCATGTTTCAAAATATTTCAACCGACCACATGATCATCAGTCCATCAATAAGCCTTTTCCAATAGTGTATTTATTAAAGTCAAACAAAAACACAACATAGTGCTACAAAACACTGCATAGCCTCATACAAAAGTAATCCCTCTAAATCATCACCCAAGTGATGGTGGTGGCCAGATTGCACCCTCCACCTATACCTTCTTTTTTTTTAGGCACCCAGTGTTTGATGTTGTGGAAATGTGACTCAGCTGTCACGAAACATTCTGGCGCATTTACAAACAGCAGCTGACAAATCCTACTTCCGCTTTTAAATATACAACTGCCTTGCATAAGGATGGTAATATGTGGTCCAAAACAAGATATCTCTACAACTACTGAACAGATTACAATTGCATGTATCATGAAAAATAATGAGTAAGATTCCTAATGATTTTGCTCGCCTTTGTCAAGCTTGATCAGAGACAGAGAAAAGAACTTTCAACAGAATTTCATTCATTTGTTAATCATATGTGTTTTTACTTAGAATATGCTGCCTGGGTTTTGACTTGTGCTTGTGGCCTATTGTATGAGGATTTATTATTATTATCTACGCCAGGCGCAAGCTTGGAGGGGATCATGTGATTGTGATCGCTTGCATGTGTGTATGAGTGAGCCTAATCTTTTTTGTGCGCATTCATGACTGTATGTTCAAGGACCTCTGTGAATTGCAATTTTTGAAAAACCCTGAAAAACCTTTTTTCCTGGCTCCACGCCAGCGACAGACATGGCCAGAGGCATTATGTTTTTGGGTCATCCCATTCTTGTGAACATGATATCTCGAAAAGTCAGTGATCCACTTGGATTAATTGAATCAATTGCTTAGATTTTGGTGGTTAAAGGTCAGGTAACCTCACAAAACACATTTTTGGCCCTAACAAGAATTCATGTGCTAATCATGGCAAAATTTTACACAAATCTCTAAGAGGAAACTATAAGCGCTTTAAAGGAGCTACTTGCATTTAACTAGTTACATGTAATGAAATTACAAAACAAATGTAATCCATTACAGTTACTGAGCTAACAGGCCATCTCATTGTTTTTATTTCCTCTCATCGGGAAAACAATATAGGACATTTTTCCATACTTCATAAATCAGACAAATAAAGCATTTTAAGTTTTTTCTCTCATCAGTAAAACAATATACACATTGTAAATGCTTTATAAAAGGTGCGCTGCGCATATAAATCTTAAATTTGCAGAATTTTCTCATAGTCTTTTATTTATTTCTCCTTATAATCTCCATCTGTGGGTCACGACCCAGTCTTTGGGAATGACTGTTACATGTTACTTGAAGAAATAGGAAATGGTAGCTACTCCGGCAATTCCGTCCAGCATTAGTCAGCGCACCATGCATTCAAGCCCACATGAGATCAGCACAGCTCCAAATCAAAATGTTTGTGGTAACTTGTAAATTCCAGTGAAATAACTAACAGGATACAGCAGTCATTTACAGAAGACAGAGAGAGAATTTTATGTGAGAGTGGCCCTGCGAGGTCATGGAGTTGTTCAGAGAGAATTTACTTTTCCTGTTGTGGATCTCAGAGCTGCTTCGTGGTCAGTGGATTTTTTTCATCCCTGGGTTAGATTAATACCAACTAGAAGAAACATTTCCATGTGTACACTGCTTCTGCAGCGTTTAAGCCAAAAGAGGCGGTCGGGTGGGTTTCCACTGAGTAGTTTCAGCGCTGAGTGTGTGTGTGAAGAATGCTGCTGTGGGTCCGTACAATCACTGAGTCATTAGGTGGAGTTGGATGCTGCTTTGTGACCAAACTTCTTAAAAGCATCATGAATAATAGATGCTGATGAAACAGCATCAGGAGCTCCCTGTTCAATGCCAGGTTAATGAATCCCACGCTAAAGCAAACAAATGTTAACACGTTCACACAAACACACCGAGCTATACAAAATATCCATCTAATCCTCCTCAGTAATTGAGCAGAACATAATTGTGTTCGGGCTGCAGTGTGGATAAGCAGGCACTCCACCAGCCATGAAAGGTTTTCATTATCTGCGTCAGTGCTTAATCGTCTGCTGAGGTGATAGGGGTAGCAGAGACATGTGTGGGTTGCCTCAGAAGAGGTCTATATTTGATTTGAGTAGAAGCAAATTCTCCTTTTTATTTTACATCATTAAGCGTAGATAAACTTCATTGATTTCCAGGGAGCAAATTGAATTGTTGTGGGGAGCAATTGGCAGAGGTATGATTGGGAACCAAAGTGTAAAAGGTAAAAGCCATTTTTGCAATCTGCTTCTTACTCTGAGCAACAGGGTACTACACAAACCCAACAGTTTAAAAGTGGGTGGGACTGGTGGGAAAAAAAAGGGATGTCATGTTTATGCTTTTCTACCAGTCCAGATTGAGCCACATTTGATTCAAAATGTGATGACAGATGTTATGTTGCCAGACCACTGTCAATCACATCAGACCACATCCACATGGTCCTGTTGAAGCAGATTAGCTGAGTCGTGAAGGTTGAACAGTTTTGTCCAAATCACTGACATAAATAAAGATGAATGCCATGTATTCACTTCCTGCCACTGTACAAAAATGAAGCCAAAATATCACAGATACAAGCGCTGCCATCTTGCACCAGAGCTATGAGTTTGAGAAGTAGTGATTGGGGTTCGAGCTGCGCCTTCGAGTTCCCACCCACACACCTCACTTGTGAGCGGTACTCAGCTGTCAATCATAATGTGAAACCCACTTTTTATAGCACCAAATACATTCAAGATTCAAGATTGTCATTCCCACATACAGAGTACACGGGAACAAAATTTCATGCCTCAGAACCCAAGGTGCTAACACAGACATAAAAATATAGAATATAGAAATATAAAAATATATACAAGCAAACATACAAAAATGTAAAAAATAACAGAGACATCTTCCACAAAGCAAAAGGTACAATTACAAACAGGAACAGAACTATGAGCTACGAGGCAAAAGGCTGCATTACAGTAAAATGATGTATTTTTTTGAATTTACCAGGCTGTTCTAACTTATATTATTTGACTTTACCCACTTTCTCATTATATCCAGATCTGACAATTAGGATTATTATCTTTTATTGAAGAAAACTGAAATGGTAGCATATCTCAAGTCTTCAAGTCAAGTAGGGCAAATACTCACATTTCACTT